>PVIY010001103.1:46647-163531 GCA_004026745.1 Myrmecophaga tridactyla
AGAGAGAGAGAGAGAGAGAGAGAGAGAGAGAGAGAGAGAGAGAGAGAGAGAGAGAGAGAGAGAGAGAGAGAGAGAGAGAGAGAGAGAGAGAGAGAGAGAGAGAGAAAGAGAGAGGGAGAGAGTGTTCAGTTGTTTGGAGACAGACAGAAACTCAGAGGGAGGCTACTGGAACCAGGAGCTGAAAACAATGAAACCTGGGGGTGAGCAGATGTCAGCATGTTCTCTCCTATATGACAGAGAAACCCTGGATGTGATTGGCCTTTCTTGAGTGAAGGTAGCCTTTTATTGATGCTTTAATTTGAACATTTTCTTGGCCTTGGCACTGTAAGTTTGTAACTTAATAAATACCCTTTATAAAAGCCAATCCATTTCTGATATATTGCACTCAGGCAGCATTACCAAATTGAAACACTAGATCATGGCACCTGGAGTTTATAAAGATTGGTTTATTAAGTTAGAAAATTAATCAATATATTTACATATGTTAAGTCTAAAGGAAAAAAGTTCAAGATCATCTGAATTGATGAAGGAAAACTTTGACATATTTCAACATTTCCATTATAAACCTTTTAAAACTAGGAATAGAAAGAAATAGAATTCCTTGATTTGATAAAGGAATCTATAAATAAAACCCTATTTCCAACATAATTCTTAATGGTGTAACACAAAGTAGTTTCTCATTTTAAATGAAGCAAGGGTAAGAATACTTTCTCTCATCAATTCTATTCGACTTTTCACTGGAAGTTTCAACTAGTTCAATAAGGCAAGGAAAGAAATACAAGACATAGAGTTAGAAAGGAAGAAATAGCACTGCCTTTATTCATAGACTACAGGATTGTATACATGGAAAATTCTAGGGATTCACATTTCAAAAAAGGTTTTTCAATATAAGCAAAGAGAAGCAGATAATTGAAGTCCCTGCCCAACAATCAATGAGTCAATAATAGAGTTGTGGCTAGAAATCAGATCCCTTTGGGACCATTGCCTGCTCTAGCTAAGGACAGACAGTAAGATGTTCAGAGACCTTGTGGATGTCTCAGGATGTTAGTCACCTTAGCTGCTCTATTGCCAAGTGGTCCAAATGCAGGACAATTGAAAGGACGGTCAGCATGTATTCCTCCTTTGCTTTTGCAGTCTCAGTTTGAGCTCTAATTCATTTCATTCTGTATTTTATGTACTTTCTTTTCAAGATGATTATTTTCCCCAGTATGATCCCTTCCTATGTGTCTACCCTTTCCTTCATGACCCAATTTTAATGTTACTTAGTCCATTCCAAAATCTTGCCAAAATTTCTTTCTACAAGCTCTGAACTTCTTATTAAAAGCAGACACCGAATATATCTAATCTCATCCACCAGACTAAAAGCTGTGAGAGAAGACCGCATACCTTAGACTTCTTTGGTGTATTGCCCAATTCATTGCTCAATAATTGCTTGTTATATGAATGCATTGAGAGAAGTTTGAATGCTATCCTTTGTAGTTTCATAGCTTCAAATTACTTGTGCAGACGTGTTTTTCAAGGTGTTTCACACATGGTCTTTTACAAAGACATGCTAATAAAAAATGAGTCAATAATTTGGATGAAATTTGTTCTGAAGGTCACATTTAGTTTACAAAATTCAAGTAGGAGTTTGGACCAGGGAGAGTAGAATTTAATGCTCACAAGAGAAACTACCTTAATATGGTTCTTCAAGCTTAGTTTCCATACCAGTATCATCACATTTTAAATTGAAAAGTCACTGATATGATTTCTTTCACACAAAGCTTAGGAATCTGTTTCTAGATGGTCTCTATTCAGTTTTCATGGGAAGAATACTTGACTAAGAAGAGTTTGGGGTTGTAATATTGATGAATAAAGAATTGTGAAAATTGTATCATTATAACGTACTGAGATTTAATTTCTTTCCCTGTAAAATGAGAATTTATGCTAAATGTCACCTAAGGTCCCTTCTGGGTTTAATGTTCTTGTATCTTACATGGTTTAGATTAGAACCTTGCATTTGAAGTGTTATCATGGACCAAAACACTGACATCATCTGGGAATTGTTGGAAATACAGCATTGCATCTATGACACAAGCCCAGACCTAGTGAATCAGAATTTGCATTTTAACAAGATACTAGCTGATCAGTATGTATACAACAGTTTGAAAAGCACTCTTCTAGAGGGTTTAAGCTACATTGCATCAAGACAACTCTGAATGTGTTACGCATTTTTCTTTAAGGTTAAGAGAGCTTGCCACAAGCACAAACATATTATCATACTCCCCTACACATTATCACATATTATCATACTCTCCCACCCCCAAGAAAGCTGTGTGTCAAAAGGAACTCATTTTTCATGGAGTATATAATTATCAGTTTGATTTTTCCTCTTTTTCTTTTATGCATGGGGAAGTACAGCATTTTACTTTCACAGTCCTAGAAAAGAGAAATCTCTTTATTTGCCTATTTCAGATCTAGGAATTTGAGAGGAATTTACTCTGGGAGGATGAAAGCACTATATGGAGATGGTGATATTTTATAGCTTCAGCCCAACAAAGGCTGTCATCTTTATTTCTTTTTCATATCCTAAGTGAATAATAGACTACATATACTAAACATATCTTTCTGAACTGAATAAAATATTTGATTAATCAGTTGTTCCTATTGCATTGCTTGACAATACTAAAATTAAATGTGTTAGACTGGATGTTGCTTTTCAGAGTTTCTTAATAAACAAAAGACTTAGCCCTCAGTCCCTTTTTTCCCCCTTTCCTCCAGGACAGATGGCTTTGCTATGTACTTAGTGCTGGTGACTTTCATCACGTTATATTAATTTCCACCCTGTAGGACATTTCTCTATTCTCCCAACTACATGACATTCAAAAAGTAAGGAATTTAATTACACATTTATCTATTTCACTGTTAAAAGTGGATATTCTTAAATGAACTATTTATTTCATTGATTGAAATAGCCAACTGATGGAATGTTTTGACAATATGTTGACGTGGACTTCGAAGTCAATTTCTCCTTTACGAATGTCACAAGATAAACAGAAAAAAGTACTTCAGCCTGGCTGAAAATTTTCAGTGTTTGTCAATTTGTTGACATTTTCTTTATTCTTTAGTTTATACCATTATGTTGCTATACATTCAAGTGAGGTTACTTAACATGTTTCTATTTCTAAGATCTTCTTCTTTGAACAAGTCTCCTTTGGGTCTGTTCAAGTGCAAATGAATTTGTTACAAGGCGTGACTTTCTTGATAGACAACTGTGAACACCAGAAAAAGCCAGAAAAACTAGATTGAGCTAGTTACGGTACAATATATCTTCTCATAGAACCAAAGGGCTAAGAAGGTCAGTGGACCACTGTTCCCAAATAATCAACATTTCTCTGGCTTTAGAATGTGTCTCTTTTTCTTTTCTTTCCTTTCCTTCCTTTCTTCTTTCTTTCCTTTCCTCCCTTCCTCCCTCCCTCCCTCCCTTCCTTCCTTTCTGTCCATCTGTCTAGAAGAAAATTTGTAATTTTCCCACTGCATTAGGTACACCACGCAAGGTCCACACACAAGACTCATTTTCATTATCCACTCCACCCCTATATAAATTAAATTGCCATCACCCACTCAGTATATGTTATATCCTCTTGGATTTTGGGACAAAGTTCTACGTCATAGGAAATGAAAGAGCTCCAAAAACCATCTCTAATTGAGTGACTACCCATTTCTTCATTCACAGGTGATAACTGCAATGAATTGGTCTTGCTCCCATTTTGTGAGCTGGCTCACATATAAATATCAGCATAAACTCATTCTAATTAACACACAGAGATAAAATTCAGTTTCAGATTTATACAACAGGGGTGCAGAAAGAGAACCCTCAACATTTGGAATAACAGCATCGTCTTTCCCCTCTGTTAGAAGTTAAAAAGCATAAGCGGTTGATGATAGAGGTCAATGGATTCAAATCCTGGGCTAGTAAGAGGGCTCACTAAGCCTTTGAGAATTGATAAATAAGGTGATAATTTTAGCAGCAATTGTCTTCAGTTGCTTTTTTATGTATTCTATTTGCATCGTAATTTAGATTTGTATTGGCAGCTGGCTAAGGCTTTTCCTTTGAAGAGTTGTCGCATTTTCCCAGGTGGTTCCACTCAAATTAAAACCCATCATTATTAGTATTAGATAGTGGACTTTTGATGATATATAGAAGTACTGATCATATGCTTCAAATGCATGTCTGAGGATAGTATAGGGGAAAAATTCTGCTTTCTAGCTGACATATTTTAAAGTATATGGAAATTTTAGTATATCCTGGGGAACAATACAGCTGTTTTTATACATGCATTAAATTTCATGCATTTTAAAAATCACACAGGTACTTTAATGAGATCCCTCATGATCAAAACCTTGAGTATGAAGTATAAGATTTTGTTCTCATTACTTGGAAGCCAAATTGAAATAATTAGGGTTAAGTGGGAAATACAGAATTTGAAAAATTTAATTGTATTGTTTTGCAATTTTGTGCAGCTGACAGGCTCTCTCTCTCCAGAGCATCATCTGTGATGGCAATGGTTAATATGAATATTCATGCTAATAATTATCCTCTTCTATAACTCCTCCAGCTCTATACAATTTCCCCACCTTAATAACTTTCACCACCCCACACATTCATTTTTATCGTCTTCTATGTACATTCGTACCACGGACTTCATCATTACTCAAACTGTTTTCATATCTCGTACCACAATGTTCTTCTATACTAACAATATCATATACTTAATTCACTCCCTTTCCCCAATAAACAAGGAATCCAGTCTCATTATGATCTTCACTTTTTTTAATTAATTTTTTTATTCGAGAAGTTGTGGGTTTATAGAATAATTATGCATAAAATACAGGATCCCTGTACACCAACACTTGCATCAATACTATAATTAATGATGACACTTTTTCTGTGATTCTACTATCTTTTTAACAATAGTCACGTTTGTTACAATTGATGAAATATTATTGCAGTAGTACTATCGCTATTGTCCATAGTTTATGTAGGGGTGTTTCCCCCCCATATTCCTGTCCTATTATCATTATTATTTTTCAAGCATGTCTTTATTTTATTGCTCTTCTACCCACATTAAGTGAGTGTCAGTCACACAGTTTTTACAATCACATGGCCACACAATAAAAGCTCTATAGTTATACATCATTATCAAAGATCAAGGCTACTTGATTATAGTTCCAAAATTTCAGGTATTTCCTTCTGGCTATTCAAATACACACACAAAAAAAAAAACTAAAAAAAATTGTATATAATGAATCAGTAGTCAAAATAATTTGTTAAATCCTAATTTGTAGTTACACTGCCTCCTCATTTGATTATTCTCTCAATGCTTAGGGATATCTGCGAGATAGCCATTTTAACATGCTTGTGCTGGAAAGGGGAGCTGACCTTATAGGGTAAAGGAATGACACTAGTTGATGTTCCTGGAGAGACTGGTATGTCTGGGTTTCAGGGTTCAGCTAGCATAGGATCTATCTGGAGGCCTTAAGTTTCTGAAAGAAAAAACTTACTAAGTAAAAGTTATACAGTTTTTGTTTGCTTGCTTGCTTGTTGGTTTATTTATTTATTTATTTTTTGAGGCAGGTGCATGGTCAGGAATCAAACCTGGGTCAAACATAGGAAGGCAAGCATTCTACTCCTGAACCACCAGTGCACCCAATATAGTTTTTTTTTTTTTCACATTGGCAGGCACTGGGGGTCCTCTGGCATGGCAGGCAAGCATTCTTGCTTGCTGAACCACCGTGGCCCGCCCCCCAATATAGTTTTAAAGTTAAATGTAGGTAGAGCCCAGGGTATCCTTTAGGATTTTCAGAAATACTGTTGGTTGGGGCTTGGCATACTATCGTACTTTGCAATATCTGGCTGACGCTTGCATACGAGTAACCTCCAGAATGAACTCTTGACTCTATTTGGAATCTCTTAGCCACTGAAACTTTATTTCATTTCATTTCCCCCCCCCCCTTTTTGGTCAAAAAGGTATTCTCAATCTCATCATGCCAGGGACAAGCTCATCTCCCAGAGACATGTCCCACGTCACCAGGGAGACTTACAACCCTGGGAGTCATATCCCATGAAAGGAGGAGGGTAGTGAGTTTATTTGCAGAGTTGACAGAGAGAGAGAGGCCACATCTGAGCAACAGAAGTTCTCTGGGGCAACTGTTAAGCATAATTATGAGTAGGTTTAGTTTCACTATGCAGAAATAAGTTCATAAGGGCAAGCCTCATGATCAAGGGCTTGGCTTGTTAAATTGTGAGTTCTTGATGCTTGAGAGAATATCAGGAATTCCCAGGTGGTAAAGTTTAATAGTTCCACATTTTTTCACAATTCATCAAGGGGACTTTGCACATATGTATTTTTTTTTTTAATTTTCTGCCCAAATACACTGGAATATATCAGACTATTATATTAACCAGTACAGAATAACAAGATCTCATTCCCCATTCTAGGTTCCATGTAATCAGGCTGTTTAAATAAAGTGACCAGAAAGCTTAAATTAGATAATGTCTTCACTTCCTTTATAAGTGTTTTCTTCTAATCTTTTAGGTCCTCTCTGAATTTACTCCTTAATATCGTAGATGTCATAATCAATCATTTCACCAATGATTTTACTAGGGATTTAGAATCCCTTGTGTCCTAACTTTCTACAATATCTTACATGTATGTGCACAATCATGGTTACCTATTCTTTCATACAGCTAGCTTGTCAAGCATTGCTATAAATAAAATAATAAAAGTAATTAAATAATACATCAATAAGCCACTAACAATGTCAATTTTCACGATTTTTAAAAGTTAACAGGGTTGTCAGGTTTTCTCAGAAATTTCATTGAATTCCTGTGACAATTAGTTGAGTTGTTGCTTTGTTTTGCTTCAGAAACACATAACCCCCACATATTAGTGGCTTAAAATAACAAATTCTATGGGTCTCATACTAGTTCATGTGGGGAGTGGGTATCTCTGCCAACCCAACTGATGGAGCCTCTGCCTTTTAATGGTGATTTCACCACAGCATGGCTTCAGAATTCTCTACACCAGAGGCAGTGATCCATACAGGTGAAAGCCAGAAGGAAAACTCCCAATGTTGGTAGTCACTAGAAATATCTCTCCCAGGGTTCCAAGTGTTCTCATTCTCTCCAAACTCCAGACCTATTTCCATTCTTCTCGCCCTCAGCAGATAATGCTGTTCCCCACTTTATTTGACAGATACCAAGCAATATGTCACTCAATTTCTTTCCACTCCACATTCCTCTAATCACTTAAACATATTTAGAACCAAGGGTGTGAATGGTTGATATTGGAAAACCCTAAACGTCTTATAACATAATAAGACTAGACCATAAACCAACAAGGGATAAGAACTAATACAGTGCAATATAATGATGTCACTAATAAAACCATTTGGGTGAAGTGTAACAGCTTTGATCTATAATAGGAGTAAATGTCAGGGAATGAGACATTTCATTAATGTATTTAGAAGCAGGGTCATGGGAAGAGGCAGCACTATAATGTTGCCTTTGCAATAGGAAGCCATGACCCAAAAATGGTTTTAAAATTTCTAACAAATTCATGGATTGGCTCTGCCAATATGCATTTTAACCTTTTATAGAATGCATAAGATAGAAGATAAAATCAAAAGTTCCTTTTATCACTTGCAACCAACTAGGATTTGAAATCAGATTTTGATACCACCTTACAGATGTACTTCCATGAGACTTAGAGTAAGGAATGAATCAAAGAGACAAGCATGGAGTGAAGTTTCCATTTTGTTGGGTCGGATCAAGGCAGAAATTACATGTTTAGCAGCTCTGTGATTCATCAACTCATTGCAGCTGCAACAGATTTGCCAAACATGGTAGATATAATGTGCTTTAATATTTAGCAGATGTGGCAGCTTCCTGATTTTCAGCTTCCTACAATGGATACATATTCAGTAGAATATGAATGAACTGAGGTGCTTTTTATTTTTATTTTTTTCATAGCTCTGCCTAATGATTTCTCTAGTCTTCTAACAACTTTGTAAACTCCTGAATATCTGTTTTGAACACGTCTGTTTAAACAAGCTAAAGTAAATTCTATTGTCAGAAACTAGGCACTGACCAACAGGGGAATTGGAAAATAGGTTTATGTACTAGCCTTTCAGCAAAAATGGGTATTTGGGAGTGGCTACATTATCCCTTTGGATCTGAAGGCAGTGAAAGACCACTTGCTCATAGAACATAGGGCTTTGGAATACTAATATACTGGCGTGAGATGCTTAATAAAGGCAAGGCTTTGGAGGATATCATTACCTTTAGGACAGATAATTATTATGGTCACAAGGAATAGGGGATCAAATCATATACCCCATAAAAGACATATTCGAGTCTTAATTTGTGTTCCTATAAGTATTAACCTATTTGTAAATTGAATCAGGGTAGGCCTTAAACCTATATGGCTGATATTAACATATTATTTAATCTATATGGTTGAAATCTTTATAAGGAGAGGAAATCTAGACAGAGACACAGAAGACTGAGCAAGAGAAGCCAAGTGACTGAGGCAGAGATACAAACCAAGGAACCCCAAGCATTATGGTAAGCTAGCACCAGAATGTTGTGATTCTGGGAGAAAAAGATTGGCCTGCCAGCATCTTGATTTTGAACTTCCAGCCTCCAAGACTGTGATACAATAGATTTTGTTGTTTAAGCCAACCCATTATGTGGTATTTGTTGTAGCAACCATGGAAAGCTAAGATATAAGGCTTAGGGTTAGGAACTGGGACAGAGAATTTAAAGATAGAAAATGATAAGTTTAACATTTTAAATTCTTGACTCAAGACATTATTATAGAACCTAAAGCTCTCTAAAACTGATTTAAAGACTTGAGTTAGGAAATATGAATATTCCTTGCTATATAAATTCTCTATATTCCTTTTGCCCAAACATTCCTTATAGGAATTCAGGACATTTCCTTATCTGATTTGATTTTTTGATCTTATGATATTTGCTTACTAACTGAATTCTTGCTACTCACTAGACAAAACTCAGGAAACTACTCTTTCTATCCAGATTCAGGAATTAAATATATTTGGATTCATTAAATATATTTGGAAAATGGTGGGTATTTGTGAATTATATGTTAGATTTACATTCATGCTAAGAAAATCAATAAAGTAGAGTAAGGAATCAATGACTTTCAGGGAAGGGATGGTGAGTGATATTTTATAGAGAGTATAAATTAAAGTGACATTTGAGAATGTGACTGAAAGAGTGATCTATAAAGATATCTCATAGAGTAGGGAGATAACATTACAAGCTGAGTGAACAAGTACTAAATTTTTGAGTCAAGCATGATATATGTATTATGGGGAACAAGAATTTAACGTTATTATAATATTATAATCAAGTAAAATTGGGAGCAGATGATGTGGTAGAGGTTTGAGGGGACTGAGATTATGAAAGACCTGAGAAACTATTGTAGAAATGAAAAGGGAAAATAATGAAGAGTTTGGGACAGGGAAGATAAATGCTTTTTTTTTAAAGTTATTATATTGACCTTTATATCTACATATTACACTAAGCTACTTACATATATCAAATAATTTAATTCCCATTAGAACTCTATATATTTTTATTCCTATTTTATAGATAAGGGAGCGAAGGACAGAGAGAGTAAATGATTTATCCAAAGTTACATAGTGGGTGAGTGGCAGTGCCCAAAATGTCAACTTCTAGATTCATGCTGTTAGTCTTGAGGTTATGCAGATCCTCCAATTTGACTTAGGTTTTAGAATGGTAACTCTGGCTTATGAGTTGAGAATAGCATTAGCAGAACATGTATAGAAGCTATGAGTCCATGTAAAGTGCCAATGACAAAATCCAGTCAAGAAAAATTAATTGTGAATAAGATGATTGTGTGTCAGGGAATCATGTTGGCCAAATTATGAAGGCATTTTAAAGGTAAAGTTGATGGAAACTGCTCAAGTATTAGATGGAGAGAAAGAGCATTTAAGAATAATTTCACGGTTTTGAAGCTGAGTGAGCAGAAGAATTGAATTGCTATATGGTGAAATGAGGAAGACTGAAGTAAGAAAATGCTTGTAGGTAAGGGAGAGGTAAGAAAATCAAGGGATGTATTTGGAAATGTTAATTGTGAGATACATATTAAATATTCAATAGAAGACAGTTCTATATATGAGTCTGGAGCTCAGGGCTGAGGTCTGGCTGGAAATATATATTTAGGTCTTCATGGGATTGATGATATTGAAAACCATGGAAATAGAGACAAATATCTTAAAATATAATGTAAACAGAAATTAGAAGTCTATGCCTCCCAGTATTTAGAAGATTGGCAGATGAATGAGGAGGAATGAAACAAACAAAGCAAAGACTAAGAAGTGGCAAGTTATCAGGTAAGAAGAAAGACAAGACAGAATAGTATCTGGGAAGCTAAATGGAGAAATAATTAAAATAAATGGGGGTGAGTGACTGAGTAATACCTAATGATAGATCAAACAAGTTTGGGACTGAGAATTGTGCCCATAAGTAGCAATTTTAGGGGGTTTTGCAGAGTTGTTTTATGAAGTGGTGGGAAAAAACCTAGAGTGGGTTCAAAAAGGAATAATAGGAATGGAAATAGATGGCAGGAATAAAACATATTTTCAGGTATTTGCAGAAAAATGGACAGGAAGCTGGAATGTGATATAAGACCAAAAGAAGCCATGCCACTTTTAATGATTTTTAAAATAGAAAATGTAACATGTTTTTACACTGATTGGAGAAGGTAAAATGATAATGTAAAGGAAACAGTAAGAAATTTCTTGAATCATTTCCTGAAATTAGGCGAGAATGGATGAGATTCAGAGTCCAAATGAAGGGGTTCTTGGAAAAATGGACAGTTTATAAAAATTACAGAAGAATACTTATTTGTAGAAAGATGGTATCTAGTTAGGGAAATTGTAGAGATTATTTCCTGATGGCATCATGTTTTCATTGGGGCCATACTCTCAACTGAGAATGGAGAGGAGATGGTGGAGATTCAAGGGGAAGTGTGATGGGAAATAGTCATCTAGGAATGTGAGAAAAAAACATGGACTAAGGTAATGCAGTAAGGTTTCAGCAACTGTAGAGCCCATTTGAGGTCATAAACCAAAAGTCAAAGTGTTTAATGGGTTTATATGTCTTTCTCAACCATGTTCATGGGCATGGGTGAGGTTCAGAGTGGGTAGAGAGTTGAATTTAATTACACTGGGACTTGTCCAATTGATAATAATGAAGCAAGGGAGTGGCAAGTTATTTAAGGGTGTGTGTAACAGAGTGATTATAAAGAAGGATTAAGTATAGCAAAAGAGCGAAATGATGAAGGAGATGGGGTATTGTAAAAATACAGATGATATAGAGATAATCTTGGTGCAGCCAAAGAGTTGAGTTGGGGTATTATAGAGAATGAGCTGGAATAATAGAAGATAGTGATTAAAGAATGAAAATCTTAAAACGGAGAGTGTGCAGTTAATGGTAGTGGCAAGGTTTACGGTGTGACCATGAGTGTGAGATTTGGCAGAGGACAAGATAACCAGTTAAGAAGAAATTAAAAAAGAAAAACAACTGAGTAATGGGAGTGTTATATAGGTCATCTGTGCTAATATTGAAATCACAGAGAATTATGACAGCAGGAAAGTAAGTAAGAATGACAGTGAGAAGGAGATACAAATTTTCTAAGAATGAGTATGAATGACTCGGGGTTTTCAAATGATGACAACATGGTGAGGGAATTGAAATCTGAAAACATGAGTTTTGAAGTGAGAGTTTTCAGAGAAGATGAAGGGACGATGGTCTGGTAGGCAAAGAGGTGCAAGGAGGCCACCTATGGAACTTGCAAAGAATGTGAGACAGAAAACAATTTTTACTTGAAAGAACTATAGAGAAGTCAATGTTTTATAGGATAAGTCTCATTCTAGTTAAAGTAAGAAGGTAGAGGGGACATTTAAAAAGAAAGAGTAAATATAGACAAGTATAAGGGGTTAGAAAGTTGGAGAAAGATATATATCTTCAAGCAGAGGATAGTCATAGAACATGGGCTTGGTAAGCACTGATGACTGGAAATACTAGGTTGCTTGAGGTGCCTGATGCACACAGAGATAAAGGCTATAAAGTGACTTGTCCCAGTAGTCTCCGCGGTCCGTTGCATTTGTATGAGTTGGAGTGATAGGTGGATGTGAGGGTCTTGTCAAGACTCAAAGTTTTTGTAGCCTCATCTTGATTCATCAATATGGAGGATTGAAGGCCAAATTTATAGTGGTCTTACATAAAGACCATCTTTTCTTGCTTGCTTTGTTTATATTTATTCATACAAGCCAATAATTATTTTTAATTTTTCCTCTTTCCTCAACTATAATATCTGAGTTGTATTAGTGGTAATTACAAAATTTACTTCTCAGGTTATTTAAAACCAAGATGGGGTTGTGACCTAATTGAAAAGGAATAAATACCATCAAGATATGGAGACATCATGTCTCTGAGTCTTCCATTGTGATGACATGGCAAATGCCTCGATGCATTTGTTAAGTGAGAATATGTTGTTGACTGGAGTAAAAAGTTCATATGAGGAAGTCTAAAGAAATTAATTTGGAAAGATAGGCATATGCCAGATAACTAAAAGCTAACTGTCATTTGACAAATATTTTGGACTGTATCTCAATCTCAAGAAGGAACTTTGGAAGATATTAAGTTGGGCGATAACATGATTATATTTTTATTTTTAAAAGAAAAGTTAATTTGCTTTTAAAGAGAGAAGGTTGAAACCAAAGAAACTAATTGAAGTGATAATACAATAGTGCACAGTGTAGATTCCAAAGACTCAACTGAGGGAGTGGCAGTGAAATTAGAAGCAGAAACATCTTCATGACAGGGATTGTTGACTGATTAAATTGGTGAGTGTGGAAGTGGGAGGAATCAAGGAAACCCTCAATATTTGTCTCATGTGACTCAGTAGAGGGTGGTGCCATGCAACAAGTTAGGAGCCATAATAAGAGGAACAAGGTGGAGATAAAAACAATTATCTCAGTTACTCATAGATTGAGTTGATAGTGCATGAAAGATACCTAGAAGGATAAGTTTTGTGGACAGATAGAAATATGAGTCTGAAGCTCAGGAAAAGATCTGGTTGTTGAAAGGGATTTGGGAATGATTAAACCATTGGTGCATTTGAAATAATTGGTGTAGATGAAATGCCTAGAGAGAGAAAGTAGAATTCAAAGACAAAAGGATCCCCAGCCCCAAAACCTTGGTGAACACAAGGTTGAAATGCTGTAGGAAGGAAAGAAGCCAATTGAGGGAAACAATAAAGGAATATGAGAAAGGTTGAAGATCCAAGGGGCATTTTAGGGGTGAATGATTATTCATCTTCTTCCAATGGTGCAAAATAATGATAGAAAGTTAGTCTTTGGATTTGGTAATTTTACTATGAGTAGTTTCCCTGGCACAGTAGAGTGTAAAAATCAGTTTACAGTAGGCAGAAAAGTGAAAGGGAAGGTAAGAAGAATAAACAAACAACAAAGTTAGAATAGTTTAGAATAGTTTTAGCTACCAAAGGGAAAAATGTTGGGATAAATTTGGCATGGGCAGACTCTGTGAATTGAACCTGGGTTTCCCTTTTGGATAGTGTGATGTTACATAGATGGTGATAATAAAAGGTGGTGAAGGTTAAGCTGCCCTGGAAGTTCTCAATGTTCCTCTGAAGTGGAATTGCTTCGGTCCTACTTCAAGATGATTCTATAGGCAGCCTGGACCATGGCAGAATCTGTATGGTTCTAGTGGTCTGGATCTCAGTTACCATCCAAGACAATCACATATGTTCTAAATAGACCATCACATATGTTCTAAATAGAAACATGTCAGGAAGTTGTTAGGCTGATCCTTACAAATTTCTTCTTTGGGTGGTTTGAGGGAAGAATAAAAAAGCCAGGGTGGAATAAATAGATGTGTCAATAAAGAATATTACATTTTTGAATGAAGCTTCTTTCACTGTTTTTGCAGGACAGGTCCCAGAATTTTAAAACATCTTTGTCCTTAACTCAGTGCTTGCACCAATTACTAGGTAATTCTCCTTTTATATTAAATTATATTTTCTGGTCAATGATTACACAAGCTAGTCTGATGTATTAGATGCATCAATAATATAATTGCTATCAATGAGTTTTTGCTTTTGCAATACGGAAATATAAATGGCATTCACATTTTATAATTTCTATTTGTTGAAAATATCAAAAAGTGTCAGTGGATGAGCATGAAGAACTACTTATCTGCTTTCATTTATTAATAATGCTTGGCTTAATTTTCAGCTGTATACATTCAAATAATACTGATAATCTTCTGAAATACTTAGATGAAATATTAGGATGTTGATAAACTATGAAGAGCAGTTAACTCAAGTGGAAGGCTTTCCTTGTGTTGAAAACACTTTATCACTTTCAGTGTTTTAAGGAGTTGATTGTTCTGTTTATTTTCTTAGACAAAAAAGGAAACATTGTTTTTATGAACTTATATATCTTTAGACATTATTAAACAGTCTCAGACTCAAACCTAATAAATTAAAATAAATGATATAGTTTCCTTAAAATATGCACTATGGTTTGTTCACAAGTGGGAAATTTTGGCAAAAGACAGCTTGTGTCATACAAAAACATTCTGAATAGTAAAAATGGAGACAATGAATAAATTATCCTGGAATGTTTGAAAACACCCGGCTGGGAATGCCTCTTTTTTCTGGCTTTATGCCTTCTACAAAAAGTCAATTATCTATTTAGTCATTTGTGTTCATTCCCCAGATTAACCAGGAAACCAGGAGTGCCCAAAGGATTTCTTACATCATATACAACAGGAAGTTTGAGTTGTAGCCGGTCATACAATTAAGATGTTTTAGTATAGTCATTAATTTTGGTTCAGGCAAATTCTGTATTCTGTAGTAGGAACACACCAAATAGTTCACGTTTTAACTCACAAAGTTATTGTTTTCACCTTTCCTGCTTTTTCTCAGAGTTTTCCGAGATAGTTTGTATTTGGGCTCATAGTTTTCTGTTAGTGTTTTGAATTTAGAAGGCAGGGGGTAGTGATTAAGGAAAGTTATATTCTGTGCTTTGCAGTTATTATTTTCATGAAATTTAATTAGTAAAGAAAATAATTGTATTTATGGGTTTACTACAATTGTTCTGTATTTATCTATGTCGGATTCCCATCAAATCTAATGCATAAATAATGATATGCTTACATTGTTACATCATAATGTCTTATTGAGAA
The DNA here is from genome assembly GCA_004026745.1 of Myrmecophaga tridactyla. Classification (NCBI taxonomy): domain Eukaryota; kingdom Metazoa; phylum Chordata; class Mammalia; order Pilosa; family Myrmecophagidae; genus Myrmecophaga; species Myrmecophaga tridactyla. The sequence continues at coordinate 61,955 of PVIY010001103.1, forward strand.
TATCTTTAAATTCTATTCTGAAAAATAGTAAAAACATGGTAAAGTGAAAAAAAAGGAAAGTATTCAGAATATATTGTGATAATAAACAGTGTCTTCATTTTAATACTACCTGCCTGAGTTAAGATATCATTCTTAGAGGATGGATCTAACCAGATTTTCAGTGATATCTGATTGGCTTTCTCTGCCAATTGAGATTATGTTAAGATTTGGGGCATTGCTTCTTAATTACCAAACCTTTCATTCATGCTGGTTCTGTCATGTTTGTTAAAAACAACTCAGGAAACTGAAAGAGAGTGACTCAGAGCACGTTACAATAAAAAAGAATCACTCCTCTAAAGTAAAAGAAACTTTGAAATATTTCATATATTAGAAATATACCCTAATAATTTATGAAGAGGAAATGAATATACATTTTATTTTAAATGATTGTTAACTATAATGCATTTGGTTATAATGTTTACAAAAGCATAAAATTAGATTATGACCAGAAAACATATTATGAAAGAGTAGAAAAGGGACATACAAGAGTATAGTAGACTGAAAGAAGAACTGTTTTGATTGTCACAGGTATTTTATAACTTCTGATACTTTACCCCTGCCCTTTAACTGTAGGATAGTGGGATGGTTTATTTCATGTGTCAAATTGGCTAGGTTATGGTAACCAGCTGTTTGTTTAAACACAGGCCTTTATGTTGCTGTGGAGATGTTTTGTAGATGGGATTAGCATGTACAATAGTCAACTTTAGGTAAAAGTTTATACTCATTAATGTGGGTGGGCCTCATACAATCAATTGGAGACTTTCAATGTAAAGAATTGAGGTTACTGAAAATAAAAGGAAATTCTATCTTAAGACTATACCCTCTACTTCTCCCTGGGCTTCCAGTCTGCTGGCCTCGCATAAGAATTTCAAATTCAAGACTTCAGCATCAGCTCTTACTGAATTCTCCCTGCTCTATATGGAGCCCACCCTATAGATCTGGTCTTGTTAGCCCTCACAATTGCAGGACCCAAATCCTTAAAGCAAACCTCTTTATATATATATATATATTTCCTATTAGTATATACACTGATGTGTGTGTTAATTAATGTACACACACACACATATCCAATTGGTTCTGTTTTTCTGGACAACCCAGATTAATACAGATGGGTATATGGACCAAGTTCACCATTATATTTTTTCCCATTCCCCTGGGCTTAATTACTGCTTCAGAGGTAATTTAAGCTAAGCTTACTCAGTAGATCAGATCTACTGGTGCAGAACTTTAATTGATATGGGCCTTTTCTTAGGAGTTCCAGAGCTAACTAGGTGAGAAGTTGGGGCCATGTTGAGAAGACTTGTCTGAAATCGTAGAGGATGGAAACAAGCAGAGACATGTTAAAATGAGAGCAACAGGAAGAAAGTAGTGTATTCTGGGGGCCCAGCCTAGTCCTTGAGGCTCTGGTTTATTGCAGCTTTTCCCTTAATTCTATCAGCTCCCTCAGAAGCTTTCTCAGCTGCAGAAGCCAATATAGAACTAGTCCAGGAAAAGGCGATGTGGTAGAGTATTTTAACATCTTTAGAAATTTGAGGAATTATATTAAGTCAGGTTTTCCAGAGAAGCAGGACAGGATATATAATAGCTATAATTATGTACTAACTTATATAATTATAACATGTAGAATATATGATTATGACATATAACTGTAATATATAAAGTTATATATTATATTATAATATATATGCTACAAATATAATTATGTATAGTTATATGTGTGTTATGAAAGAGAGAGAAATATGTCCATGAAGGTGAAGTTGAATCCCCCAGGAGAAGCAGGCTAGCTGAAGCAGAGGCAGAGATTCTTCTTTCCAATTTCTGAAAAACTCATTTCTTGCTTTTAAGATCATCAAGTGACTGGATGAAGAGACTCTCCTCATTGTTGAGTCTCCATTGTTGACTGTAGATGAAACTGACCATAGATGCAAATCCATCTACAAGCTACCTTCACAATAATAATCAGGCCAATGTTTATTTGCTCAAAAAATTGGACACCATAACCTAACCAACTTGACACATGAAATTAACCATCACCATCACAAGAATATCATCAATGAAATAATGCAAGGGCGTCTTCTAAAACAAAAATTTTTCTGATGTGTGCATTACTAGTCTATTAATTAATTTTATTAAAATATTGATCGTTTAGACAGTACAATTACAGAATCCTGGGTCTGGTGGGGTTTGCCTTTTGATGAATGACATGTTATTTCATGTCTAAATGGAAGATGTCCAGTAAGGAGTTAGTGAACCTCTATTTATATTATTTTAGTGATAGGAACTCACATTTTAAAAGGGAGGACATTTTAGTATTTTCAGGAATATCATAAATTTCTTATGTTGAGCTGAAAAGTGTTGCATTGAAACTTAGAGCTAGCTCTATTTCTGAGGCACACATAGAATCAATATAATTCTTCTGGCACACAACAGTTTTGAAATATGGGGAAACAACTCTCATATTCTACTCTAGTTATCCTTTTTCCAATGTAACATCCCCAGTTGGTACAAACATTTCTTGAATACACAGGCTTTAGAACTAGACTTCAGGTATCACATTTGGGTAAAGTCTGTCATAGACAATTGAATTATTCATTTCCAATTATTAGTTACAGGGGTGCTGGATAGCTAAGATTTTTGGCCATATAAATGCTTGGGTAAGTCAAACAAAAGCAATTTATATTTTCTGATTACTATAGGATCACTGGAAAAAGCTTAGAAAATCAAGAAAAGCAAGTAAAAAGCACCTAAAATTGACAGTGCTAGTTAAACAAACTTCATTTAGCTACCTTAAAATTATATAAGGCAGCACTCAAAGTTATATCTCAGATTCCTGCTGTAATGCAGAGAATTATAGCTCAGCCCAATCCTCCTCCATCTCTGAACTCTATCACCACCACAGACGTATGGCCAAAACTTTAACTGCAGTACGCCATCTTTGTGTCCTCATTTTAATTTGTATTGTCCAATTTCTCCTTGTCTTACTTTTTGGCATTTCTAAATATCATGTGATCAAGATTCTGCAGGAAATATTTTAGGACTCTTGGTCATAGATAGACAATGTACCAAATATATTAGGTTTGATACTAATATAGATCTGTTGTTGAAGAAATTACTCCAAAACATAGCAGCTGAAAACAACACACTTCATAATCACACACAGCTTCTGAGGGCCAGGGTCTGTCAGAAGCTTAACTGGATGATTCTGACTCAGTCTCATGGGAGTCTCTTGGCTTACAGTCAGCCACTTAATTTAAGCCTCAACTTTTGCTAGAGAATCCATTTCCAAGCTCACTCATATTGTTTGCGAGGAAACTCAGTTCTTTCATGGCTGTTGTTCAGAAGTAGCTTTGCTTTCTCACAAAATGATAGCATGGTTTTCCCAAAGCATTCAAGATAGAAAGTGCAATATTTGAGAATTTAACCTTTGAAGTGACATGCCGTCATTTGTACTGTACATTATTGGTGACACTGATCAATGATGGTACCATGTGGGCAAGGACTACACAGGCTGTACATGCCAGCCAGGAGGTGGGGATGATTGGGCACCATCTTGGAAGCTGGCAACTCCAACACTGAATGATACAATGATTTCTTTTTAACTATGTCAAGAGACCAGAAATCCACTTACAGTTATCACTTTAACGTAAAAATAGTTATTAATCAGTATTTATCTTTTCTCTGATTTGCACAATGAAATTATACTCCTTCCCCAAAAATAGTGGACTAAAAAACATAACTTGAAAAATAAAAACAACTAATATTTTAACAATAAATACATGAAACACCATTATAGGTTATCAAAAAGAAATTTGTTTCTCCTGTAATTTTTTTGGTATACTGGCAATGCTCTGAGAAAAACAAAGCCATTTATTTCCAGAATTTCAAAATTGTTTAAAATTTTAAATTATTTAAAAGCCAGCAATGTAATGGGTTAATCTTCAAAAGTGAATTCTTTTCTGAGTCTGGATTTCATTACACATCGTTCATACTAGAAATTAATTTATTTTGTTGAGCTTCTTAAATATGAATGCTAGCATTTATTAAGAGCTTGGTATTATGCCAGACACTTGCTGTGTTAGGTATCTCAGTGGCTCATCATCTCCTTTAATCACCACACACAAACTAGAAGTGAGGCAGGTGATTCTAGACTAAAGCCAGTTCCCTGTACCACATCAACCAAATGGCAGAGAAGACATGGGCTTATGGATGTTAAACTTAAGGCAGGACTGATTAATATACTTTTTATCCCCACTTTCATTTCCCTGTGATTAACGATATCTAACCTTTGACTTGATCAGTCTTAGTTATCAGAAAATGGATCTTTTTATAATTCATCTTTTCAGACAGATTCAATGACAAGGATAGATGTCATAGATGTTTCCCATGGTGTGATAAAAAAACAGGAGGTCAGCCACTGGAGCTAGGACATAAGAACAAAGAGAATTTAGGAGCTGAGACTGAGAAGTAGCAAAGGAATAGATGAGTGGGAAAAACGTGGATCAAGAGGATAACACAATCTGATTTTCATTTTAAAAATAAAAAAATAAGATACTTATCTCTTGACTAAACTATGGTTAGGAAGGGCCAGAATGAAAGCCTTGGCATCAGAGTTATAGTAAACTCATGTTGGCCATTCAGGAACACAATGAAGGAAATTCTTAACTCACCTGGGAAATTCCAAGAAATATCTGAGATGAGAAATATTTGTGTTAAACCTGGAGAAATTTAAATAAAATATTGTTGGGGAAGGTAGGGATGGCAGCGTGGACAGCATGTGCAAAGGGCTGAAAGCATGAAACTTCAGTCAAATTTCAAGAATGTGTGAGTAATTCAGCATGGTTTAAGTTCAGGATATGTTTCAGAACACCAGGAGATGACTTAAAAAAATAGATAAGGGTGAACTCATATACAGCTGTGGATGCTGAGATCAGGAACTCAGGCTTTATTCTATAAAGGACAGATAACCTGTATATAGTTCAAAGTAGGGGCATAATCAGATTTCAGGCTTGGAAATATAATTGTCATTTAAATGAAGATACTGAATTATAAGGGATCAAGACTGGGGGTCAGGGTGGGGGTGAAGGGTGGGAAGGGAAAGAAATATCCAGAGGCGATTTTATTTCTCCACTCAAAAAGACAATGAAGGTCTGACATCCTGTAGAATAGATGGATTCCAGAGTTATTTAGAAGGAAGAGTGGAGAGAAATGGAAACCTTACAATGCAAGATCCATAGGGGGCAGCAATTGCTGACTGCTTTATTCCCAGCTGTATTTCCAGAGTCTTGAAAAGTGCCTGTCATTTAGAAGAAGCTTAGTATTTGTTGAATGAATAGATGGATGAATTAGTGACCAGTTGTGGAAGCTGAATTTTCATAGTAAATTAACAAGTATTTATTAACCACCTACTATGTATCAAGTAATATTCCAAGTACTAGAAATACAGTGTCAAAGAGGAGGGAATCTAGCCAGGTTGCATTTATCACCTATCTCCTTCCACCCACTTATACATCCATTCACCTATCCATCCATCTAGATTCAACTGACCATCCATCTATTCATCTATGTTTCTATTCACCATTATATGATCACTATCTCTATTGTGGTGGAACAGTTATTATTTAAAACCAAAACTGCTTTTTACTTGCAAAGACTGGGGAGAAGAGATGGAATGAATGTTTGGAAATGCAAAATAAAGCCTAGAACTGAAGAATAGAATCTCACTCTGTAGCAAAATTCCCAAGAAAGGAGGAGAGAGCCTGGAAATTGAAAAATCCCATAGGTCATATGAGTTGTGGGATGAGGATGAATATAGAAGTTTGGAAACAGGAAAGAAAATTCTCTAGTGAGAAATTTCTGCTGTCAAATGGTTGCAGAGCTTTTGCCATTAAGGGGTAAGTGATATTCATATTTTAAAACTGATTGCTTGCATTTTTTGTTACCCAAAATCTGCTAAAATCTGCTATATGCAAAAATCTGCTATATGCAAAATTTTTTTGTGAGCGATTCAGATGGAGGTGAAAGATTAAGAGAAATGAATTGTAATCTATGTCTGAGTTAGTAGAGAAGCAGTCAGAAGGGAATCAGCCACAGAGGTAAGATGTAAGGTATTGCTATTAATAAAAGGAAAAGAAACTTCATATTTGCAGACTCTTATGAAGGATGATCAGCTTTCCAAGAAAACTTATAATAAGAATTTCTTTCCAATTGTATTTAATTCTCAGCAGACAAATTAATATCAGCTAATAGTCAAGTTACATATCTTAGTTGTTCCTAAAGCTAAATGATTATATCTTGCTGGAATGTATGATAATGTGTGTTGTTATATACGTGTCATATGGATTCAATGGTGACATGATAAAGGGAGGTGGCTTTCCAGTAGTTTCCAGTGGTTCTGACTCATTAAAAATATTGATGCATACTAGCTGCCAAAATACTGGCAGAATTACAACTAGGCAGTACCTAGGACTCCACCAAACCACCCTGCATTCAGGAATCCATTCCTATTCAAGCGTAATCCAGATCTAAGTGGTACAATTCCCTTCCCAAAGACCTGTATGTTTAAACCACTTCTTAATTATAGCTCCAACAGAAGTGATTCAATGGCAGGCAGTCTTTATGTATAGACATCTACAAACATCAATTTAAAGTGCTCTGCTAGCTGCTCTAAGTGGTTGGTGAAGATATTTGCAAGTGTAGCTTTGAACCTGAGACCATGTTTAAAATACATTAACAATTTCACCAACAGCAAAGGGTAGCAATAACAAAAATGGTGCCAAAGGATTCCCTGAAATGCAGAGTAGATTGTTAGAGTAATACCTCTGACAATACATCCAAGAACCTATTCCATTTGCTTACAGATCATTAGTAACTGAGAAAGAACAGACTTTTACTTATCCTATGGCCTTTGGCAAGTCCTTCTCAAACTCTAAGTTACTACAAAAGATTACCCTGGGAATACTTATAAAATACAGGATCTTGAGCCCCACGCCAAATGATCTAATTCAGTACATCTGGAAAGGGGCACAAGAATGTGCATTTTAAATAAATATCCCAGATGTTTCTGATATAGTCCTTACAGGGAAATGCTGGCAGTCAGTGAGATTTCAGAAACTTAACTAGTAGATTTATTTCATCGCTTTCAAAAATGCATCCTCTTTTAGCTGGAGATGCTTGAAATTCCTTTAAGGGGAAGTAGATCCTTTGAATTCACAAGTAGAGATGAAACTCGATCTAGTAATTTCTAGACCTAATGAGATAAAATGTCTCACAGTATATTTCCTAGGCTTATATCTTAGGGGCTGTGGAGAATATCTCGACTCTGAGAAAAAGAAGGCTGCCTTTGTAAACAACTGGCATTAAGCTCCCTAAAACCATAATAGCAAGGAAACAATAAGAATGTAAGAAAAGCATGCATTGATAGAACGTATAGGACAATTAGCTCATGTATTTCACTATAGCAGTCAAATGGAGGTGCAAAAATAAGATAAAAGTTACATGTTTTATCCTTGATAGTTATCTTTTTACTATAGGCTATATTTTTGGAGACCTAACTGGACCGTATATTTTTTTCAAGAGCAGGTGTTTACTGTTGGTTACAAGAGATTTTGTTTATAAGGTCTTACAACCTCTAGCCAATTCCTTGAAGAATATGTGTTCATAACATTAATCTACTGATGGCTTGAGGTGCTTACTAATGAAAGAAGCAGACAAGATATCATTTTAATATTTACATGTTGGAGATAAAATGTAATGTAGGCATAGAATCAAAGAGTCAATTAAAATGCCAGAGAAATCTTCCTAAGAACAACTGTGTCATTTTGACTCTGTTGTGCAAATTCCTTTGAGAGCTCATAAAAGAAAGTAAGAACTCTAAAAATCCTAGTTTTCATGGATTTCCATGTTCTAAACAGTGAATATTTCCAATCATATCTCAAATTGCTTCCTGTTTTGTATGCCTGTGCTCCTGATCACATTTCCCTGGACATACCTAGAGTGTTTCCACATTTCTATCTCCAATTGCACCATATTTTCAAAATCTTCTTTCACTTATTTTTACCATTCTTCTCCAAGGTCAGTCTTCAGTCACTGTCCCCAAAAGAAATGTTCCTTGCTCACATTCCGAATCCATGTTATCTCTCTCCCCTCTGCACTCCCAAAGCATTTTGTTCTTCTGATAGTGGTTTTCACAGATGGCATTGCATTATTTTGTTTCTTTGATTAATTTTGTTGATATGGTTTGATGGAGTGACTTCTCCTCTAGGATGTAGAAGACCCTACAGTACTCATGGTACAATATCAAGAAAGATTTACTGCATAAGTTGCTGAAATACAGAATGAATTATTTCAATTTTGATACAAATTATGTGTGGATGGGAAAAGTTTATTCTAGTTACTTAAGCTCCTTAATGATGGGTATCTTTATGAATAAAATGAAAATGACAGTGCTTATTTTGAAAGAGTTGAGCAAGGTTTAAGTAAGAACTTTTATGCAAAACACTTGCATACTCAAAAATTTCAAGATGCACGTGCAAAGAAATAGGGAGAGTAAAAAGCAAAATAAACAATTGATATAGATAATAATATTAGGCAAATGACTGAAGTAAAATCAAGTGAAAAAGAATTGAGAAAGTTTAAAGCATCACTCATTTGCTCACAATGCCATGGATCAGCAATTTGGAATGGGATCAGCTGGAATGACGCCTTTCTGCCCCACAAGGTTAGACAAGGCTCACACATATATCTGGGGTGGGATTTCTGAGTGACTGGGATGGATCAGAAGGCTGGCTCTCTCTCTGTCTGGCTTCTCATCCTCCCATTATCATGGGCTAATAATATGGTGGGAGCATTCTCAGAGAGGAAGACGGAAAGCCACAAGGCTTCATATGGTCTAGACTTATTGCTTGCACCATGTCACTTCCACTGTATTATATTGGCCATAACAAGTCACAAGGTCTGCATTGTTTCCAGGATTGGGAAAGTAGACTCCATCTCTTAATGGGAGCAACTGCAAAGGTTTGGTATACAGTACAATATTCTAAAACAAGGCGGATGGATGAGAAGAAGGCAGAGCCTGAAAAGACAACAGTGTGCCCCAGATTTGGAGTGTATAAGCATACATATGATTAATGGAATGTACGACAGGTTGAACCCAGTTATGTGTACATAAGTAGTAATGTATAGCTGTAAAGAGAAAGTGGTGAACAAAGAAAGGTAGAAAAGAAGCTATAATTGAAAGTAGACCCTCAAATTTAAGGTCAAGAATTTAAAAGTTCTGTGAGCTCTAATGAATGAAATGAAATGATGAAACACAATGGTTGGAGATGAGAAACAATGTTTCTCTATGCATGGAATATGGAAGAAAACAATTCACCAGATGAAGAATAGGGCTTGGGGTCTATCTCAGCAAGTAAACAATTTAAATTAGAGTTAAGGAATGTAAATAAAGAAGAGCTAGGCTATTCAGTAATATTTTGAACAAGAACTGAAGAATATTGGTTCGATAGCATGAAGTATCTGAAGAGGTCTTAGGTGACTATATAATTTATCATCCAGACTGGGATGTATGAGGTAAAAAGAGGGTGCTAGTAATTATTACACCAGGAGAACAGGAGTTAAACTAGGATGTACACTCAACCATATTTTAGGGAACTAGATGGATTGTGGCACTAAGAAAGGAAAGTTGGTGAAACATGAAGCTTAGAAAAACATAATGAATGTTATTTTTGCCTAGGTTTAAGGCTTTCAGGGCACACCAGTGAAATGTTTTATGGATAGAGAAAGCAGGAGAACTACAAAAAGTTTAAGACTTGTGCTGCTGGAAGATAATAACAATAATTACATATTAAATTTACATAATGCCTTATGATTAAAATGCTTTCACAGGCACAGCCTCATTTTATCCTCACAGTAGTCCTTCCAGGTAGAGAGGTGCTTATTATCCTCATTTGTGGAGGAAGGACATTAGATGGAAAAAAGCAAGCATTTTCAAGATGTGTTGAAATGACAGAGGGACAATGACCCAGCTGTGTGTCAGAAAAATTTATGCAATCTCTTTATGCACGTTTTCTAGCATGTCAGAGAAAACTAGCTAGGATAACTAGGATATATAAGACTTGTACTGCAAGTGTTAGCATATATGTTTAAAAATCCCTCCTCCATATTTTGCAGATAAGAAAACTAAAGACCAGTTTTGATGGATTATCCAGGTAACAAACTCATGTCTAGCCCAGTGCTATTTCTACTCAGCCATTTGCTACTCACTGGCAGTTGAAACAATAGGGATAGATGGATTCTCAAAGAATTAAATATATATGGAATTTAGTGAAGGAATACAAAAGCAACATGTCTTTAATAATATAAAGGAAAGAGTTGGCAAAGACAATAAAAAAAGTCAGGGAAGATTAAAAACCAATGGAAAAGAAAACAATGAAAAGATTATTGAAGCAAATACTTGGCCATCTTAATGAGTTCATCTTCATTGGATTAATAAAAATTTGGGGGGAGTACAAAGTAGCCTATGAATGGCTCCTCAAAACTTGAGTAAGACAGATCTGAATCTAAGTTGAGAATGATGGACTATAAGAGTCAGAGTAAGAGTTCATGCCAGAGAAGGTGAGTGTAAAATTAGCAGGCAGGTCTCTCCTAAGGTATGTAGATTTAAAGCTGCAGAACTCATGGCATGTAGCAAAGACCTGAGTCAGACCAGATTGAGGCGAAGAGGGGTTAGTTGGAGAAGCTTATCACTCTTGGCCTCAAAAATCCTCCAAGATTCTTTTCAACTTTACAATTCTGTGATTCGTTCAGTTGCAATTGATCAATTTTGAGGAGGAGAATATGGAGAGGGGCTTATAAATAGTAGTGATGTCTCCACTGTTCATAAGCATATTCATCACCAATTGAGTGTCACTGCTCTGAGAGTTATTTTCTTCATGGAGAAATTGCATGTTCCTTTTATTACCACTTTGTATAGACTGAAATTCTCCTTTCCAGTCACCATATCTTCTTTCTTTTTTTTTTTCACTGAATTTTTATTTGACCTATTTTCTAGTTGTAGCTGTCTTTTCTTCCAGTTGTCTTTTATTCTTGTATTTCTCCTTTATTATATCATTTCTTTTTCCATAATCCATTTGAAAGAATCTATTTCCATCAAATCCATGTCTAGAATCAACCTTGTTATGCAGAGTGTGTGTAACAGGACAGGCGGAGGGGCGTGTATATTTGTTCTCCGATGGAAACCTAGTCACTTAGCTTTGGTTATGTCCACTTTAAGATTTACTTCTCATAGAATATTTTCTTACTCATTTCTACCAGGAAATTCTGAGTGTTACCAAATCTTAAGATATTTTCTTCACATGTAGTTTTTAACAATTCCTTAATGGGCATTTTTAATTTATTAAAAAAATATTCTCTTGGAAAGAATCCTGCTCAACAGTACTCTAAAAGCATTTAGGAATTGAACTTTTGATGATCTCCAGATAAAGTGCTTTATACTATGGTTTGCTTACAAGCTTCTTCTTTCATTAATTTATCATTCATTCATTCATTCTCAGCAAACATTTGCCATTTCCTGTATTCTAGGTGTTTCACAGGCAAATATTATATTATTATACATATGTAAGTGTGTATTATATAATGTATATATACATATATATATATATATATATATATATATATATATATATATATACTGCCTCCAAGTACTCACAGACACTGGTCTATGAAAACTAGAATTGCTCTGTAGTTTATAAACATATTTCCAATTTACATCTAATTTGAAATAAGAATCTGACCCTTAATAACCTCAGTTGTTCATCTTGGGTTCTACTGAGATATCCCCATTTCAGGATGTTTCTCAGGTGTTTCGTCAAGGCAAACCCATTACCTTCTTGACAGATTGGTTGGTTTAGCTACATCCAGAGACCAATCAGCCAGTAGCTTTGTTAAAATTAACACAAAGTTGTTTTCTTCCTTACATTTTTTTGGCATGGGCATTTGAATCTGTGAACTCTAGAACTGCTATGATTTCTCACTATGAGAGGAGACAATCTAAGAATGAAGCTTGTAGACAAAGGAGTAGTGAACCAAGAACTGCCACAGAGAAATGGAGTTGGAACTTGATCAAACTATGTCTGAAGTCCATCCTCCCTCTAGACTTCTAGATTCATATGACAGTAAGCTTTGTTTGATGTTTAAGTCTATTTGAACTGTTTTGTTTTTACAGTTGATGATGTGGTTTTTTTAATTGCTTGGGATCCAACATATCCTACTTGTTCAGGGAGAAAGATTCTTAACTTTTTGAGAATAAAATAAACAGTTCAAAAATATACTGGAAATTGTCCCTTAGTAAGATAAATGATAATATTATTCTGAATATCTCTATATCTAAAAATGGATATGCCATTAAAATATTTCAGATTGGTTCACTTGGCACTTCTTCAAATATGTATAAAATCATGGATATGACTGATGCATCTTAAATTCCAGAGTACAATAACTACTACTATTGTTTTTAGTTAAGCTGAACTTAATTTTTGTTCCAAACCCCCACAGAATGCAAACTTCATCTTATTCAGTGAGGGCCTCCAGTTTTCTCAGGATTGTATCCAAGTTCTGAGTGTTAATACAGAGCCAAATCCTAGCCCTGCTCATCAATACACTTAGTTGTCTACCTTGGGTTCTACTGAGATTCTATCTCAGGATGATTTTCTCAGGAAACCCAAAATAATTTCAAGTGTTTAAATTAGCAGAATTTTACATACAGAATTGGTTATACAGATTAGGGGGAGAGTTGAGAAATCAAAGAGAGGATCCTGGGGCCTTCCAGATACTAACAACAACAAATAACTGCTACAACTCTGAGGATGGGGGAACAAAAAGGAAAGCAGAATAAATGGATCCCATGGATGAGTTAATTTGGTAGAGGTGACAATTAAGGTGGGCCATTATACTACAGCTGGGGAAAATACAAAGTTCATACTGGAGACATCAATGGAGGTGGAGAGAGAAGGGAAGACATACTTTTGCCCTCCAATTGTGTCTTGCTGGCAAAATCTACCTGAATATAGAAAAACACAGGATATTGGGAAAGACAGCCTCAGTGGCCTATCTAACACATTTGATACTCAAAGCAGATGATTTTTTAATATACCACTCCTCTGTAAGAGAAATTGTTATAAGTAATAAGCTTCAAGTTAAAACATTTTTATTATTTATCCTTTAATAAAAATTTTATTATTTATAGATGTTGCTCTGGAAGAATTCCAGTAGGCTCATAGCAGTTTACAATCATTCGAGCTAGCTAGTGAATAGTTGGTACCACCAATTCCTGTAGCACAGAGATTATAAGGACAGTAAGAGAACATGAGTTACTTCAATTCTTTCATTTTGTAGTGACTGGGAGTTTTTATTTGAATTTAAAAATTAAAACAATAAAACACTGTGTCTGGTGAGTGATTATTTGAAAAAAAATGCTTTTCAACTTCTGAATCTAGGGGAAAACTCCTACATTTACTCTTGAAACAAAGCCATATAGCCAAGTCTGTGTGTGTCAAGGCTCACTGTAGCATAGAAAATGGTTTATCTATATCTATCTATCTATCTATCTATCTATCTGTCTGTCTTTCTGTCTACCTACCTACCTACCTATCAGATGTCAGTCATCCATCTGTATCATCTCTCTTCTTTCCTTTCTCTCTCTCTCTCTCTCTCATTATCTAACTACCAGTCAATTTATCTAGTCTCTATTATTAGTCTATATATCATCTATCATCTGCTATCTCTCTACATCTATGTATCTATGTATCTATCTATCAATCTATCTATCTATCTATCTATCTATCTATCTATCTATCTATCTATCTATCTCTCAACATAATCGTATCAACTATTTAGATCTTAGACCAGCGAAATATTTATTTTAGGAAGGTGTGGTGGTTTGAAACTATAGGTGTCCCAGAAAAACACATTCTTAAATCTAATCCATTCCTGTGGGTGTAAACCCATTTTAAGTAGGATCTTTTGATGAGGATGCTTCAGTTAAGGTGTGACCACCTCATTTAGGATGGGACTTAATCTTTTTATTGGACTTAATCCCTTTGCTGGAGTTTTTACACATTGAATGAATATATATATAGAGAGAAAACTATTGAAGCAAGAAGCTGAATTAAATGAAACCGTGAAGAAAGGAGAGAGACCAGCACATGCCACCATGGGCTTTGTCATGTGACAGAAGAGCCAAAGATCACTGGTGGCCAGTCTTTAGGAAGAAAGCATCACCTTGATGATGGCTTGATTTGGACATTTTTGGTCTCAAAATCATAAGATTGCAAACTGTTAAATTCCTTTGTTTAAACCAAAACATTTCAAGGTATCTCCTTTGAGCAGCTTAGGAAACTAAACAAGTCTAATTCATCATGATAATAAAGAACAGACCCAACATTTAGCTATTTCTCTTACTGCTTTAAAATCCTCTATAGATGATTTTCCCTCTTATTGCTAATACATTGGAAGGACTACCCCCACCACCCGCCCTCAGCACCCCACTGCACAGCCTGCAGGTATCAACCTCCATAGGGTGCAGACTAAGGCAGAGGAGGGACAAGGAATGGATCTGAAGGAAACAGTCCATGAGTGGCCCCTTTGACTGTCCATGTGTGTCACTACATGTTCTCACTTATTCCAAATCAGTAGGCCTTTTGAGTTAGCCAACACACTGTACTCTCTCTGAAGGGCAGGGAATACTCTTCAGCTCTCATGGTATTCTAAGTGCAAAACTTGGCAAGATTATCTCTGGAACTTTCAGAGTAAATACATCCCAGATGTCTCTCTCTGAACAGCTCTGTAAGGGCACCAGGAACACTCTGTCAACCTCCTGGGCTCCACTCTGAATCAGGATACAAATCATTTCTGCCCTTGCATTCCAAAATCATCTGAGAATTTGTCATTTCTCCCTGCACCATTCCCTAGAACTTGCCCTAGGGAAAGGCAGGCCACAGGGTTCCTCTCAGTGGCACATTGATATCTTCACCACTTAACTCTGCTTCTTTTTACTTAACCTTCAGCCAAGGAAATCTATTTATAATTTTAATGCTGAAGAAAGTCTATTTTGACTGGGCCTTGTTCTTCACCTTAGTCCCTTCACAACTTAGGCTTTTCACACTTAAAGGTGAAGAATTGTCTTTGTTTTTTTGCATTCTGAGTTTTACTGATTCCACATTAGCTATTAATTAAACTAGTATAATGGATATGTATATATTATTTGTTGACTATTCCTCAAATATTGATTAACTGCTTAGTACTATTGCTGATTTCTTAACTTCTCTCCATTAGCCATGTGACTTTGACCAATCACCTAACCTTGTAAGTTTCAGTCTTCTTAGTTGCAAAGTGTTGATGATGATAACTATCCTATCTCCCATGTATGGTAGCCTGGAAAATACCCATCAATTGAGTCCAACAAAATACTTTTTCTGTATTTGTCAAATGTAAAAGGTTACTTGTGCTCATTTGCTTAAATTTGTAAACTGCAAAAAGTTATTCTTTTAAATCATCTTTACCCATGCAAGACTGGATAACTATGCAATATTGACTAACTTTTTTTCTCCTTATATTTTCTGTTTCCCTGGTCCCATTTCAGAAGGTGGCCAACAATGCATTTCACTGCCACAGTGGGCTATGAAGCAAAACTGGGGGCAAAAGCAGTCTGAAAGTTTTCATCTTATTTACGCAATTTTTCATTCTGAAAGTCTAAGACAATGAAATCATAAAATTTTGTACATTGGAAAAGAAGAAGGATTGTGGAGGTGACAAACTTATGATTCCATCCTGTATTATATCTTTTTACTATTTGATCCTCTGACTAGCAGAAAATATGCCACATTTATTGAGAAATCCATCCTTCTAAGGCTTATTACTTCTCTAAAGTGCCAAAAACAAATGGTTCTAAGACAACTTTTATGCATAAAACTTGCTTTCTTGATGTTCTTCTTCTTTTTGTGCATAAGATAAATGATTCTTTTTTAATTCACCCAATATTAGGCCTTTTTAAAATTCAGTCTGAAATAGAAAATTTTAGGACAAAATCAGTCTAAATAAATGATTTTCTTACTTTTATTGTTATTATTTAAAGACATAGACTTGGCACTTTTCATTGATATATTGCAAATTTTTATATCTTGTTTTATATTAACCAAGGATTTGAATTACTGAGCCTTGTGTGTGATTTGTATGGTGGAGTGAAGGTTTGATATTAAGATCTAGTCCTAAGTTATCTCTAATTCAAAATTTCATAATAACTGAATGAGTTTTTCAAGTTAGCACTTCGTCTCAAATTTATCCCACAGTTAAATATTTCAACACTGTTTAACTTAATTTTTATTATGATATGGATGAACATGCAACAAATATTTGTTGAACATATTTAATATTTTCATTGCAATTACATACAGTTTACAAAATACATTTTTATTACAAAATAGACAATATTCAAATAGCTAAAAGTAAATATGTGAACATTGCTTTGTCACAAGATATTTAAGATACTAAGAAGCAATCCATAAGAGCAAGCTTATTCCACAAATGCGCCTACTTGACTGCCTGCCCCACCCCACCATATATATTTTTAACCCTGATGTTGGTGTATATACACTGGAAGTGAAGAATTGAGAAATCAACCTATATCTCTCAAGCAAAGCAAAATGCCTTAGCTATACCTACTTGTTTATTACAGAGAAAAAAGAGAGGTATTTATTTTGACCTGACTAATTGCCTGAATCATAACCTCAACTCTTCATTTTACTTTGCGTGTCTAGACCTGACCAATGACTAAAGAATAAAACAAGGAACAGAAACCATTCCCTTCAACACCCAAACCTCAATTCCCTAATCTGGACCATAATTCCACCCAATCAGAAATAGTTGTTCGTATTCTTCTTTTGATATGTCTTATTAACAGATAATTCAATTTTCTATTATGTGAAAATTATAGGTTATAAAAGCATATTATTATTTATGAATAAATAATTTTCCTTTGAATATAATTTAATGAGTTTATTGTACCAGTTGACATGTCAGCCCATCTTCCTAAATGTCCTAAGATAAATTAGAATTAGATTTCATTTTTTCCCTAACACAGTGTCTAATTTTTAGTACATTTGGGTTTCTTAGAAGAATACCAAATGCTTTGGATGATCATTTCCATATTGTGATAGATTCCATTAAAAATAACATATAATGCTTACATTTTCTAAACTAAGTGCTAAAACAAGAAAAAAATCATCATTTATTTGTTACTATGTTCATATTAGAGATAATTTGTAGGAAATATAACTAAACAACTTATATTTTGGCATTTGTTTTAATGCTATGGATTATCAATTGCAATATTGTTCATATTTCTTCACAGATAGCATATGATTGTCAAATAAGGGTAGCCAGTCATTATACATTTGCAAAGAATCATATATATGCTTGATTTTAGACCATTTAGATTGGAATGGGGATTATTTGAGTCCAACAATAGTAACTGTGTTTCACACACATAAAGTCAAATGTTGAAATTGTCATTTCCATTCCTACCACAGGTGATGAATTACAGTCCATTGGCATTTATATGTTTCTTATCAGTTCAAATCCAATAATAAAGTAAGATCTTCTGTTGAACATACTTACAGTTTCTGGTAAGACTTTATCAAATCATATTGACCATAATCCATAATCTTGGCTGAAAGCAGGTATTAGACATAACTGGTAGAAGACTTACTAATCATTGTCACATTCCTTCGTTTGTCTGTGTGCGGCACACAGTAGCCAGGAGATGGATATCTGTACCTTTGCTTCTTTCTATTGCAAAAACAGTACCCACAGAGGAGGCAGCCACCAATGAAAAGGACAGCTGCGCTCACCCATCCAAGGAAAAGTGCTCCTCCCAGCTCTCGTTTCTGGCCTACATTGATGGCTGGGTTGTAGAAATCCCTGATGATGATATTGGCTGTCCAGCACACTGGAATCAGAACGCAGATGCCTGTTAGGATGAAGAGAACTCCAGATGTTCCCAGAAGATATACTTTGGCCCTTTTGTTAGAGCCCATACACTGGATTTGCTTCATGCCACAGATGCCAATAAGTAAGGCAATCAAGGAGAGAGCCACCGCCACGCACATGAGTGCCCGGGATGCTTCCAGAGCAGGTGGGAGAGCCAATAGAGAACCATAGAACTTGCACTGAAGCCTGACCTTGGCCTGTCTAACGCAGTTCATCCAGAGTCCTTCCCAAAGCCTTTCAAAAACAATAATGTTGCTGCCAATAAAAGCTGATACTCGCCACTGAGGCAGAAGGGTTGTGGCAAGAGTCCCAACCATACCACAGAACCCAAGAACCAGCCCAGCAATTTGCAGAGGATAAAATGCCATCTTCTTTACCTTGAAGAGTGGTCCAATCTGGAATGGCAGAAGATGTTCAAAATCCAGAATGCAGTGTGCTCTTTGTGTCTACAGCAGCTCCGAGGATGTTATTCACTTTGACTGCCCATAACGTTTAGCCCAAATCTACCACAGTGACTGAACTTAGCCTAACTGGAAGTACCTGTTGTAAATACATACTGTCTTTGTACACACACACATTCATTTCTGTATGGATTATTTACTCCTCATATATAATTGTTTCCCAGCCAATAAGAAGGTAACTAGAGGTGTGTCAAGAAATACTGCATTCAACTTTAGTATTTCTCATATTATTATTGTCTTAGCAATGCTGTAATTAAGTGCCAAAGCTCCCATTGTGAATTGTTAATTACAGAGCTGGGAACTTCCTGCCTAAAAA
This sequence comes from Myrmecophaga tridactyla, assembly GCA_004026745.1. NCBI lineage: Eukaryota > Metazoa > Chordata > Mammalia > Pilosa > Myrmecophagidae > Myrmecophaga > Myrmecophaga tridactyla. Next base: position 80,810 of record PVIY010001103.1, read on the forward strand.
TCACTCTGATATAAAAGTGTAAATATACATGTTAGGCTGCAATTGAAGACAACAAAATGTTTCCAGTTCTTTGGAGAGCAATTGAAAAATACTTTGGGCTTTAGATGATCTATTACTTTCCTCTAGTCTAAGCCACTTTTCTTTAACATGGTTTGCCAATTCTGGCTTAAATGAAGACTTCTAGGTAAGGAGAAATGTTTAAATATTAAACTAGTTTCTAGACTTTTACTAAAACTACTGATAATTTTCAGAGGAAGAATTGTAAGCATGAAATTTAGATTTCAGTTTATTCTTAAGATTCAGAAGAAAAAACAAAAAGAAACATGCCTTATGATTTATTCACATTTATTGGTAATTATAGATTATTTGTTAAAAACCACCTCTCTCCTTGGTGAAATAATAATACATTTTCATTAGATTTTTTCTTCAATGACTGCTTATAATATATTTATCAAAGCCAGGGCTTTAGTTGATGATTTTTGTGTAGCAATATAGAAGTGATTCTTTGGATTAGACAATTATTTTAAATTCAGATACTAGAAAACTTTTCAGAGTTGAAAGTTATCTTTGAGGTCCTCAGGTCTCTCGGTTTTCAGAAGTGGAGAGCAAGACTCACAGAGTGTTTTGCCAAAGCTACCCATGAAGTATGGATCCAGGAATAAACCCAGGCCTTTAACTCACCTGCTGCCTCTGTCTAGTGTGACTCAAAAAAAAGGAGGAGGAGATCCTTTGCAAACTTTTTCTGTAGGAATGGAACTTAATTTGAAATTTAACAATACACCTTCCACAACATTTTCAAGGTGAACCAAATTCTATTGAGACTGTTTCAACATTGAAGAGTTCGGTTGACATCCTTGTCTACCATTTCCCTGCCATCATCCAGAGACTGAAAGGCTTAATCTTAAAAGGGAAGTGTGGTCCTTTTCCCTTTTTCTTCACAGCCCACAGTGGGCAGTCATTTTGACGTTGGTAACTACTCAATACCTAGCACACTAAGCATATTCCAGTTGGGAGACAGGAGATCTTGTTTGCAAATATTCCTTTCAGTCCAGCACTTGACCGAAAAGCTGATTGGGTGGTCTAACTGAACTCAGAAATATGAAAAGCATTGGGCTTTCAAAATGGATTTACCATAGAGATTATGTACTTTAGGCTTATTGTATGAGAACAATTTTTTGTTTCTTTTTTGGCACTATTCTAGACCATATCAGCACTCTATGGAGTGTGAAGCACTGAGGAAATTGGCTTTTGTGTAGTACACATTTCCCAAACACCAGCTAAGTATGAAAAGTTTCTCAGCCCTTTGTTCTGGGTCCTAGGGGTTTAATGATTCCCACCTGAACAGGAATTGCCAATATTACTCTGCCTTGTTACTCCCAGCACCTCTTACTCATTCTAGTTCCTCTTCCTCATTCATCTCATTTTTACCTTGCCTTCATTTTGTCTTGGAAGTTTCCAACTTGTTTTGTTGTTCTTTTCCAATTGTTTAATTTTTCACCAGGTAAAGCATCTGACCTGTATTAGATAATTAGAAACGTGTATATATGTGCACTTAAATATGGAGCTGCATCTGAAGATAAGAATAATCTGAGTAACATAAATAATGTAGGAGATTTTGTTGCTTGCCCCTCCGAGCCAAAGCCAATTGCCAGAGCCATCTTTACTTTCTCTCCTTCACAGTTAGGGGGAGACAGATCATTTTTCTCATTTATTTTTTGCATGAGCAGGCACTGGGAATCGAACCCATGTCTCTGGCATGGCAGGCGAGAATTCTGCCACTGAGCCACCATTGCACTGCCCTATTTTTGCTTGTTTGTTTGTTTTTCTCCAATAGTTTTGTGAATTTAGCTTTCTTTGACTTTCTTAGGAGCCTTTGCTCCACTGATCATTCCCTTCCTTAATTGCCACTTCACCTTCTCCTCTCTCTATGAGTTCTCCTTTAGAACATAAATATAAACAATTACTTTCTATTTTAAAATTCTATTTTGCCAGACCTTTATTTCTTGCTGGTTATCATCATATGTCTGTTGGTCTATCTTTATATTTTCCACTGTACCACACATTGAAATTTACCTTTCCTCACCATAACACCCTCTAAAGCTTGGATAGAAATATGACAGACTACCTTGGTTACTTGACATTTCTGTGGATTCATCACAAGGAACCACCATCTCCTTATTGAGTCAGTATAGCTTAGTTTCAAAGAACATGTTCTTTGGAGAAAGGCATATTTCAGTCATGACTTAATACCTTAACCATCAATCTTGAGCAAGTCTTTGAACCTCTCTAAATTGCTTGTACTACAAAATCAGGATAATAATCATATCAACTTCAGTGAGCTACTTTGAGGATTAATGGTACAGAATTCATGTGCATTATCTGGCTCAGAACCAGGAAAGATATTATGGATTGAATCCTGCCACCGAGGAAGACATGTTCAATTACTAACCCTCAATTCTATGGTTGTAAACCCATGTACAAATAAGATTTTTGGAGATTTTCTTAGTTGAGGTGAGACCAAATTGAATCAGAGTGGGCTTTAATCCAGTAGGACTGGAGTTCTTATGAGCAGAGAAAATTTGCATCCAGGAATAAGACATAGAAAGAGACTGTGGGCCACATGGCAGCAGCAGAGATTGAGTTATGTATTACCTGCAAACCACCACCAGAATGCTGCAGACTTCAGAGAAAGCATGGTCTTGCCGACGCATTGATTTTGGACTTCTCTCCTCCAAAATTGTGAGTCAAAAAATTTTTGTTTTTTAAGTCAACCATTATGTGCTATTTGCTACAGCAGCCCTTGCAAACGAAGACAAAAGGTCTGTTAATATTTTGCCTCATTTGCATTTGCTATAATATCATGCTTATGACTTCCCTACCTGTTCACTCTAAGTCTCCTCTTCTTGTAGGGGCTCAAACCATTATTTTTGGTTGTTGTCTTGGGCTTCCATATGTACCTCAATTTTTCCCTCACTCAATACACTCTCCTTAGGGAGACTCATCCATGGCCACACATTTTCCTAACTCCTGTCAACCTGCAAATTTTGAATCTGTTATCTTCTACCAGGCCCCTTTCTGTTTATCACCCTGGTTTTTGTTTTTTCTCTGTCAGACCCTTCAATTAATAGGACCTGTTATAGTGTGATCTTCCACCCAGAAGCCCCATTGGGAATGAAGGATTGTTGCCTCAGCTGTTGGGAGAGAACCCTCAGCTGTCAACCCTCTTCAGTTATTGCCTGAAAACAACCACCTAACCCAAGTCATTTACATTCCTGGGGACAATTCATATCCAATGTCCAATCAGCATGGGGTTATAAGGGGCCAGCTCCCCAGCCTCAACTAGAGGTTAACTCTGATGGCTCATCCCAGCTCCAGGATTCACTATAAGGTCAATTGAAGTCTTCGTTGGGTCTGAACCACAGCTTGACTGCTCTCTATGCCCAATCTTCTTCTTTCCTACTTTTCCTCAGGTATTATTCCATGAGCACTCCATGTTAAAAATAAATCACATGAATCTCCACTTCAGAGTCTGCTTCCCAGTAATCCAACCATTGATTGACATCTCTTTCTAATTTATTGAATACATTTCTTGTTCTAACATTGCTAACCTTACTTCAGCCTTTCAATATTCCTCACCTGAATCACTTCTATATCTCACCTAGTCTCCCTGCTCTGATCTTCCTCTTCTCCAATCCATTCTCCATTTGAGAGTTATAAAGTCCTCTCTAATTCAATATCTGAACATGTCACCACTTTGCTTAAAATAGTCAATAGTTCTTCTCTTCCAAACCTCTTAGAATGGCAAAAAAATCAATGTTGAATTGACCCTGCAAAACTGTAAAACATCTTCTAACTGTGATTCCATCCCAATTCCTCACAGAACTAGAGTGATGAATGTTAAGAATTGCAAAAGTAACCAAACATTGTGATAGAGCAATGAAGACAAAAATAAGGGTATAGAAATATAGGCAATAAAAGATTATAAGCAGTAGAGACATTAATTTTAATTATGGGACTAAGGAAGGCCTTTCTGAGGAAATAATACTTCAACTATGACCTGAAGCTTGAGTAGGGATTATCCCTGTAATCAGGCAGTGAGCAAGATAAAGAGCAGTCCAGCCCTGAAGTCTATCTGGGTAAAGGAATTGAGGCTACAGAGAGTTTAGATATAATGTTAAAAGAAGACCTTGAGCAAGAGGGGAGCGAAAAGGAAGATCAGAAGCATTAGATGAGGCTGTAATGTAAGCAAGACCTTGATGTCCAGGGCCATGTGAACCATTAAGTCATCTCCTAAGATCAATGTAATGCCAGTAAAAAATAAAAATTGAAACATGGGACTGACATGTTCAAATCTGCATTTCAAAAAAACAATACTCTGCTTTAGAGGGAATGGATTGGAATGGGAGAACATTGAAAATGACAAAACCAGCTAGGGAATTATTGCATAGTCCAAATGAGAGTTGATAGAGGCTCAGCTAGAGTAGCATCAACAGAGACGGTGAAGAGTGGATGGATTCACACTATAAATATGAGTTAGAACTAGAGAAGACAGGTGATGGAGTAGAGGTAAGGAAAGGAACTGGATGTAGCAGATATGGCAGGCATATTATTGATAAGATCATCATTACGTAGTTGGGTGTATTTGCTGAGGTTTGAGACAATTAATGTAGAGCAATGTTTTAGAAAAAAAGTTTGAGTTGCCTGTGAGTCATCCTAGTAAAGAACATAAGAAGTCAAGAGCTCATAGGAAAAGAATGGACTGTACACCTATGTAAAAATCCATAACCACCCTCCTGTCCACAAATTTTCTATGATTGGATCATAGTCAGTTAGAGGATTCTGTTCATATGGACTCATGACTTATTCTATCATCATTTTCTCCTGGGACTTTTACTGAGATCTTAGAGAATCCAAGTTAGGTTGAGGGTTTTCTTTTTTTTTTTTTTATTTTGTTTCTTGCTGTAAAAATGTGTCAGAGTTTTACTTGCAGCATCAGATTCAAGTGAATATGAATGGAGTTATGACATCAGAACAGAAAATTAAAGAATCCTCACCTTGTCTTATTTCTCTCCCCTTAAGAACTTCCACAATTGAAAATGTTCATATATCCTTAAAATCTTTTCATATGTCTATTTTAGAAGATAATGTCTTTGTATTCCTCAGTGGCCATTTCAAGTTTTCTAAGTTTAAATGAGTTAAAAAAAAGTTGTAGCTAAATGCCCATTAGAATGATTTGAAGCTGCATGTAAATATGTGGGTATGCATATGTTCGTTATAGATATTTACACTGTATAAGTTGTGAAAATTATACAAATATTTATATGTGCATATGTTCATATATATGCATATTTCTACTACATTATTCTAGCTTTGATATTCATACATGCTGTTGCATCCACCTAAAAGCACTTTCTTAATTCCCCTTACCCACTTCAACACATACATATTACCTATTTAAAAATTCTTCTTCTTTGGATTTTGATCCAAACTATAGTCACAGAAAAAACTTTTTAGATCATGTCAGCCTCAAACCTGCCCTTCTCACTGCCATTGTTTTAGGCTTTTGCAGTAACTGCACAACTTTCTCCATAGCATTTTTTTATGTTATAAATAATAAATACTTATATTTGTGTTCATTTAAGTCCATTTCCCATCTAGAATGTAGATTCGATGGGAGCAGAGGCTACGTATTCTTCATTTCCTATTAGATTTCCAGTGCAGAGCGGAAAACATAACTGCTCTCTGCAGAGTCCAAGCAGATGACTAAGAAATAGCATTTGAATGAATAATGAAATAGTCATTTTTTTTGTTTAGTTAGGCCATCCTTACCTTTAAGATTCAGCAATTTTATCATATCTTCCTAAATTATATATTCATATATTGAATAGTTTTCTCTAGAGCTAAAACTTGATTTGTGTAATGGATTATTCTACATAACAATTTAAACTTTTATTTAAAGTTTAAACTGTTAATAGGTAATCTAATACCATCTAATTTAAGCTTTAGTACAATAGTCAATTAAATCTATTCTATTACCTTGCATTACTACCTCAACTTTCAGCTATTTGAAGACTACTTACTAAGTATGCTAATTATTGAGCAAGAGCTACTCTCTGAGACCAGCTGGGGAATCTCAGAGTCTACTCCAAGCAGCCACATCTATATTAAATATGCGCTTTTTTGCTTCTGTTAACAAAGTTGAATATATGCTGTGGAAATATTCAAATTAATCTTCTTCCTTCCCTTCTCATCTTTTTCTTTTGTTTCTTATCTCCCACAATTACAGAAGTAATTTAAGAAGCCTTGGAATAAAATAAAAGAAGGCTTATGGTTAAAGAAAAGAAAATGAAGATTTGGGGGTCAAGTTAAAATATAGATAGGAAATAGTTGAAAATGGCATGAGTTTGTCCACAAAATATGTGCCACATTTGCTAAATATTTTCATGAATTTGACTCTAAGTATTTTAGGAGAAATGCAGATCGTCCATACACTAAAAGCAAACTCAGGTTTTCATGAATAGTACAACCCTTCTTGCTTCTGAGTGGAGAGAAACGCCTTTCACTGTGGAATGCAACGAGCAACATCCTTACAGTAAATATAGGAGACAAATTTGTCCAGGTGTTCCTTATTTTACAGGAGCCAGAATAATGTGGTCCAGGTGTTCAGGTCTAAAACTTTTATATCTGTGGGCGTTAGCCTTAACTTCACTTTAGAATTACCTGTGGGAGCTTTGAACAAATACCAGCCTCGATACTCCACCCCAGACTCTCTGGGGGTGGTGCCCTGGCATTCAATATTTTTGTTTTTGTTTGGTTTTGTTATGGTTGCATCAGCATCTTAAATGCATCTCACGTGATACTAACATGCAGACTGAAATTGGAAGTACTGCGTAGAGCTGTTATTCCAGTGATTCTTGCATTTGCTTTTTTAATTAGAATCACATGGGGAATTTATTACACATCAGGTCCTACCCCAAACAATTTATATCAGAATAGCTCAAGGTGAGACCCAGGCATCATTATTTTCTGTTAAGTATCTTAGGTGTATCTAGTATGCAGCTGGAGTTGAGAGCTGCTGATCTATATGACTGAATGGATTGCATATCCTTTAGGCAATTTTACATTAATATTATTTCTCCCAGCAGAGCTTTTGAGACTTGAGAGTGAATTTGAGGTTATACTCCTTGACAAGAACCTATAGTGTAAATATTTTATATTCCGGTTAAACTCATGTTTTATGTAAATAGGTGGTGAAAATCTTTGAAATAAAAATGATGAATTCTTTACTCATCTTTTTGCATTTAAGTAATGTTATTTTAAAAAATCAGAGCAAAGGCATGATATTTATCAACTATAATTGAAATCATCTCATCTCGGGCAACATGACAATGATTCTCAACTGTGAATTATGTTCAAATACTTCTGAAAAACAAGTGTAAGCTCTGTTTTAAATATTTCTGTTACAATGTTATTTCAGTTCTGTTCAATCATGAAATGTGATATAATTTTTTATGCTTATAGTTCCTTCAAAAACATAAAACCAAAATAATTACAGACTAAATACAATCAAAATTGCACAAATGATAAAACTCAAATTGTCAACATTACTCTGATTTGGTAGATAATATTGAAGTTTCAGAATTAAATTCTGGATGGAGATATACTTGCAGAAGAGGAACATTCATAATTTGTGTTCCACTTGTCATTTTTTTATTTGTTGAATTTGGTGTGGTGCACAATTATTTGACTACCATTATTTGAAGTATCCATTTGTCATTATCATTTTTTCCTTTTTGGTAATGATATTTTTCTCAATCACTGATCTAGTGCTATACTTGACCAAAACATTTGACAGCATGCCCTTAAGTAAAATACTGGAGATACTTAATCAAATAAGTATTTATTAAGTAAAATACTTAAAAAAAATACTGTGTTTATTGTAGAGCTACCTCTACATACTTACATTATTACAGATGAGCTTTGTGTACATATGATCTGATCAATACATTTGATCTAAATATGAGAAAAGCACAGAAAATTCTTTTTGTTTGCTGTAACTATCACTTTATATCAAGAGTACTCAATTATCCCTCTAATAGGGTTTATCAGAAGACTGAATTCGATGAACATACAATGTGCCATGACCACATTTGACCCTTAACATTTTGAATATTATCCAATGGTATGTCAATTTCATGATGACGAACCAATGTCTCAATTTATTATATGATTTAAGAAACTAAAAACTAACTTTGGATTTCTCTACATTGTGTACTTCCATTGTAAAAAAATAATCTTATCTTTAACTTTGTAAAAATAGTTTAACCAGTAATTACCAAATATGGTTATTTTAAATTTGAAGAAGCTGACCTAAAGATAAAAGGAAGCAAACACTTGTAAATATGTTGAAAGTGCACACTCTCACCTTAGGGTGGTTGCTTGGGTCAATGTGATCATCCACACAATTGCTAATCAAGGACATAAAATCATAGAACAGCACATGAATACAGATTGTCTTCCAGATGCTCCAAACATAAGTGTCTCTCTAAATATGTTGGGGAGTCCCAGGTTCCTATGGATCTCAGTTTCAAGGTTATCAGTCTACTGTTCTAAACCTCTGTTTCCTCAACTGTATAAATGAGATAGAAACAACAGCTGCTGCGCAAAGTTGGAATGAAGGTTAAATGACGTAATTAGAGTAAATTGTCTAACCGGCTGCCTGGCATATAATAAATAAATTATCATTATGTTAATTTTATAGCAAAAATGATGAAATATGTCCATTTACTTTTTTTTAGAGGGGGGTGCATGGTCCGGGAATCAAACCCAGGTCTCCTGCATGAAAGGTGGGCATTCTAACCACTGAACTACCCGTGCACCCTTGTCCATTTACTTTTATTATTTTATGGCATTCCATAAAATAGAGATAGTCTAAACAAATTTGTTATTTTTAAGAGATACTTTATTTTTTAGAATAGTTTTAGATTTACTGAGAAATTGAGAAGATGGTATGGAATATTCCTATATACCCTACACAGTTTCCCCTATTACATTGGTATGGGACATTTGTGCAATTAAATTAACCAACATGGTATACATTATTATGAGATAAAGTTCATAAGTGATTCAGATTCCCTTAATTTCATCCAGGACACCACAGTGCATTTATTTGTCATCTTTCCTTAGGTCCCTGATGGCTGTAGCAGTTTCTTATCCTATCTTTGATTTTGATGACCTTGATGGTTTTGGGGAGTACTGCTCAGTTATTTTGTAGGATTCCTCTCTATTGGAATTTGTCTGACGTTTTTCACATGATTAGACCAGGGTTATACATTTTTGGAAGAAAGATCGCAGAGATACAGGGTCATTGTCATCACAACATATCAAGAGCATAAATTATCAACATGATGTGTAATTGCACTATGCACAGCTCAAATTTAAGAAGTGGGCTGTTACACACACCATCCTTGAGTGTGGAGTATCTACATAAATTATTTGGAATTATTTTGCATGGGAGAGTTGTCTTTTCTTCCCATTTGTTAATGCATTCAATAATTTGTTTATACTAATGGACTCATGGTATTCATTATATACTTTGGGCTATAATCTCAAACAATTTTATTTATTTTATTGCTCAAATCATTTCAGATTTGGTCATTGGGAGCTCTTGTTGGTCCTGTGTCCCTTTAAAATACCCCATCAATGTTTTGTTTTGTTTTGTTTTAGTTGTTTGTTTTAGCATTTCCTTACTTTATGGCACTACCAGATGCTCCAGGTTTATCATTCAGATTTCTTGCCCCAGTCTTAGAACCAGCCATTTTCCCAGGAAGTCTTCATTTCTTTTATTGAAGAATGATATTAAGAATCAAGAATTGGGCTTTGGATATTTTGTTGCTACTGTGGTGTTATTTCTTTTAGGCCCTTTCAGCTAACATAGTAAAGAAATATATGTATGTATGCTAAATCTTGTGTACACACACACTCAAAATACAGATATACACTTATATCTCTCTCTATATATACATATATGTAGCCATTTGCATCTAAATTAGCCTAGACATAAATTCAAACTGATGTATTCAATTCTAATTCATTACCACATTACCACATGGATCATTCTAGGCCGTTCCCCTTTCTTATCTGTAAGTTCCCATTCTAACTGTGAGAAACCTGGATCCAATCATCTGCAATCCATTTACTTATTTGTTCACGTCTAGTATACACATACAGCGGTATCAGAATTGTTAACCTAAACCTTCACGGGAAACATTTCCTTAACTTGAGTATGGGGCTTATGTGCAATCCTTTTGCCTCCAGTATTACAGATTACACTCAACGTTACTTAAATCAGCACGTTTTCTACCATTCTTATCAGGGAGGTCGTCCCATACATTTGTAATCCAGTTAGATCTCTTGTCACAGTGCATTCCTTCCTTGTATCCTCCAACTTCCTTTATTTATTATTGTTATTTCTTATATCTTTTCAGGTAACCTAACAATATTATTTCAACGACTCATCAAAACAAACAAAGAACTCTTTCTGAAAACAGAAAATTTAATGGCTTGTCAAAGGTAATATATTTGGTCTAATGTAAGATTACCATCCAGAATTTCTAAGGCGGGTATTTCTCCTGCAGAGTATTCAATAAGACAGTTTCAAAAAATAACTTGGAGATATTTAAGGCTTTTTAAATTGTCTTTATTTTCATGCCATATTAAGTACATTAAGAAGCTGAGTTTTCTTTCTATAATGGTGGTAGACTTTATGGTAGTGCCTTGTGACAAATGAGTTTCCCACTAAAAGGAAATCTGATTGTGGTAGTGGGTTTGCCATCTCAAAGTGCTAGAACTTCATCCATGTGTTCTTGAAAACAAGAATATTTTACTCCTTGACTTTATTTTCAATGCCTTAGCTCCATTTAAAGTATAACTCACCAATCCAGGTATTCACTTCCACTCTGCTTGTCTATATGGCAGAAATCGGAAACAAATAGTGGATCTAAGATAAAACACCTCCAAGTGATTAAAAAAAACCTTTTAGTGATTCAACAATAAATAGTCATTGTAAAACATTTAGAAACTACAGAAAATTATAAATAAGATAATACAAATCACCAATATTCCATCACTGCTGATAGCACATTGTTCCATCTTTTGTTTATAGCTAAATAAGTATTTGAATAAAAAAAATTGATACACTGAACACAAATTAATAATAGTTATTCTCCTTGTTTACAAATTCTTACAATATTTCATACTTTTTAATACACATCTATACACGTTAATTCCTCAAACTTGCAATTATTTATTTATTGTTTGCACAAATTCAGTGAAGATAGGGGCCTTATATCTTACTATTTGCTCTCTATCAAGCAATAAGAAAAATGTCTGTCATGTAAATTAGTGCAAGATAAATATATATTAAATGAAAAAGTGAATGAATGGCCTGATGATTTCCATTACTAATATATTTAAATATCTTTTGATTCATTCAATATTTTTCCATGAAATATTTTTTTAAATTCAATAACAATCTATTCTATGACTGTTTTATTGTATCACATACCTGATACAATGCTTAACATACAGAAACCATTCAAGAAAATGTTTTAACCAATCTCCTCTATTTTGCTTCCGAATTTAAAATTCTTTAATTAATCTTTTGAGTATCTTTGGTAATTTTCTTAGACTTATAATTATCAGATCAAATAATACTAAAATTGTACAAGTTTTGGAGCCATATTTTAAAATTATTTTCCACCAGCAGGGTTTGGAAGTACCCATTTCTGTATTTCTTTACTACTACTGTGTTATCATAAGAAAAAGTTTAAATTTTCAGATGAGTTAGAATATGTTTGCTTCACATTCTTTAGATGACTGGTGAATTTAAACTATTGATGTATCTCTTCATCATTTTTTAAATTTTACTGATTATTCATTTTCTTTGCTCATTTTTTATTTTTGTGCATATACTTTAAAATTATTGATAGTAGTTCTTTACATGTTAGTAATAACAATATAAAATCTACATTGATGTTGTAAATAGTTTCAATTGTTGCCCACTTTTAATTTTACTTATATTTTGTTTTGATGTGCATATTTAACAGTCTTGATATTTCAGTTAACCCAGTTCATATATTACTTTTATGTTTTCTCCTTTCATTGAAATCCTCAGTTAAATTTTTCCATAACGATTCCATAACTATTAAGAAGGTTCTTATTTTTACATAGGATTTTCAATTTACTGGTCATTAGATTTAGTGTGTGGTGTGGAATGAGGATTTCATTCTAATTCTTTCTATATACTGTTAGCCTGTTGTATCTACATATTTCATTGAATAAGCCATTATTTTTTCATTGTTTTAAACACATTGCCTTTATCATATACTGTGGCAAGCAGAGTAATAGTACCTAAAGCTATCACATGCCAATTCCCAGAATCCGTGAAAATGCTAAATTACATGGCAAAGAGGAATTAAGGTTAAGTGGAATTAGATGGTTGCATATGACCTTAAAATAGGGAGGTTATGCTGGATTATGTGGCAGGACCCAATGTAATCAATCATAAGCGTTCTTAGGAGTGGAAAAGAGAGGCAGAAGAAGAAGAAGCTGAGAGATGACAATGGAAGAATAGATTGGCATCACTTGCTTTGAAGATGGAGGAAGGGGGCCACATGCCAAGCAATGCAGAGAACTTCTAGAAACTGAAAAAAGCCAAAGAAGCAGATACTCCCCTAGAACCTCTGAAAGGAATGTTGCCCTGCTAACATTCTGATTTGAGCACAGTAAGAGTAATTTTGACCCTCTGACTTCCAAGACTGTAAGAAAATGAATGTGTATTATTCAAGACACTAAGTTTGGGGTGATTTATTACAGCAGCTATAGGAAATTAATGCACAAAATTTGCTAAATTGTTAAACTGTGCTCGAAGCACCCAGTACCTTGGATCGCTTTACTTTTTCATCTACTTATATTCTCTCGTGGCTTTAAAATGATCTCTCTGGCTGCAGCTACTTCACTGAACTCTGGGCTCATCTACCTAATGGTCTCCTGGACATTTCTCCACAGTGGGATTCCACTGACATTCCAAACATAATTTGACCATAATCAAACTCTTGAATACCCAAACTCCCCCCAAATCACCCCTTCCCTGTCCCAGGAATGATGACCTCTACATGCCTAGCTGCACAGTGAAAAAAAAAATCAAGCCTTCCTTAATCCCTCTTTGTTTTACATCCTACATCCAGTATGTAAGCCATTCTTACCAGCTCTACCTTCAAATCATTAATCACTATTTCTCAATGCCTCCACCACTATCTCCTTAGTACAAACCACAGAACTATAGAAATTATTTTGTGATTAGTCTTACCACTGCCATTTTGTCTGCTACTATTTTTTCCCCACACATTGTGTCTACTTCCTGCTTCTTCTCATGGCTTTGTACCACACTGAGAAGAAAATCCAGGATCTGTACAGTGGTTGGTCCCTAGTTACGCCTTCAATTCATCTTCCACTCATCTAGCCCAAAAGCCTTTGGTATTCAGATATTTATGGGGCATCCTCTGTGTTTTTTGAAAGATGTTCAAATGTTACCTCTTAAAAGTCGACTTCCATGCCTAGTGGCCAACTTATCTAAATAAGAAGTCCTCCCTCCATCATTCTCAGTCACTTTACCCTCCTTCATTTGTTCATAAGTTGCTTATCAGTATCCGACATTATATTATGAATCTATGGGCACAGTCTGTTTTAAGTAAGGTGCAGCTCCAGTACTTAGATGCATTCCCATAAGACTGTATGGGTTCAACAAATATTTTTAAAATTGCTTAATTAATGAAAAACTATTTTATTTGCCTCTTCATCACCCCATTGGCAAGAGAGGTATTCTCACCCTTGAGTTTTGAGTATTACCCAAGCACAACACTGGACCCTGGAAAAATGAGATTGGCAGCAGTTTATTAGTCATATACACTCACAATCAAGGGGAAGAGAACACCCCATTTCGTGCAGGGCCACCTGGGATTTGCCCCTAGGGACAGAGTAAACAAAAAGTGCTATGGGAGCCAGGTTTTGTGGTAACAAGAGGGTTCTCACAAGAGGATGTATTCAGCTTGTCTGAGTCATTTCACAGGCTGGCAGGGATCTGCAGCCACTCACTCAGGGTTAAGCAGGCCCTGTGTTTATTCCCTGTGATAGAGAAAGTTGTTGGGCCCGAGGACCTTATCCCTGGGAGCAGAGGGGACAGGCTTTTCAAGACCCTCCCTGTTTCAGGTGTCAAGGTAGAACACAAAAACAATGATTTTAGGACATACACTGCAAAAGATGCACTTGGGCTATTTCTGGATTTTATATAGGTATCTTCATAGATACTATATCTTTTAATTTGCCACAGACTTGTTCATATTTTATCTCCTTTTACAATACATTGGGCTGAATTTCTTTTTAGTCTGTTTTCACATTGACAGTACAATAGTACAATATTTTAATTATTGTACTATTATAAAAAAAGTTTTTAAAAGGTCTGCATGCTATTCTATTTAAATTTATTTTATTTTATTTTGCATTTCAGGTAAATGTTAAAATTGTTTTGTTAGACTAACAATTAGAAAACGACATTGGTTTCAGATGGGAAATACGCAAATAGTAGGATCATGTTGGGGATGATCCATAGGTTTAATCTATTAAATGTTCATATCAGTTTCCTAGTTTTACTATTATTATTATTATTATTATTATTATTATTATTATTATTATTATTATTATTTTTACATGGGCAGGCACCGGGAATCGAACCTGGGTCTCCAGCATGGCGGGTGAGAACTCTACCACTGAGACACCATTGTCCGTCCTAGTTTTATTATTTTGTATTAATTATTTTGTATAGTTTACATCTTGTCAATGTTTTTGTTGTTAATTTTACTATTTTATATCTAGGTATTTTATGTACTAATTACTGTTACTATTTGAATCTTTATTATAATTTAAACTGTAAAATAAGAAAATTAGTTTTATGCAATTATTTTGCTACTAGCCAAGTTTCTGAACTTTCTGCTTAATTCTGTTATTTATATTTTACAGATGGAGGAATGAGGCAGAGACTAATTTTTTTTTTTTAATACCACACAGATGATGATGTTCAGAGCCTGAGCTCAAACCTGGATGTATTTCACTTTAAATTGTACACTTTAAATGTCTCCTTCTCTGGTAGGCTGCGTGGAGGCCTCCAAGGATATGCCATTTCATAGCTGCCCTCCATAGAAAATGATACAATGTGAAGCAGTGGTTTTCAATCAGGTAAGATTCTGCACATTGGGTAGTATCTAAAGACATTTGTGCTTGTCACAGTTGTGCAGTTCAGTTGGTATCTAATGGATGGAGGCTGGGAATACGGCTGAATGTCCTTTGTTACACAGAACAGGGCTCCATAAGAAAGTGATTAACATTTAACACAGATATGTACTATTATTATCCATATATTCTTTGCATTACATGTCGTCATTAAGATTCAGAATAATCCTATGGACTTGTTATAATTGTCATTTTCACCTTTCAGAAGAGGATGGAAAGTTAAGGAAAGTGTCACACAGCAAATAGGTAAAGCTAATTCAATCTCATCTAGTGCAACTCCAGAGCCACATTTTACAGTACTGTACACTACCCTAATTTGTTGCATTTAATTAAACTCTAGCTCAGGTGTCCTTCAGGTCTAAAGTTTATGAACATATCTTACGAGAACAAATTAAAAGCCAATAATAATTGGAATTTAATTATTAATTTCATTGCATAGAGATAGAAAAACATCCATCTCCTGGGTCACTTTGTTCCATTTTTAATTTGAAAGTTGATGTTTCACAGTGAAAGATTACAATTTAATACCAAGGTTCCCTACCATCTGAGTTCAGTGATTTCTCTTTTTTTATGGGGATCATAAAAGCTGATTGTGAGGACACTTGGAGCTTTATATAATTCTACCAACTATATAATAACACAATGCATATTTTGCATTGTTTCATGGATAGAAAAAGAGAGACAGACACACCTTCCTCTAGTACAGAAAACCCATAAAAGGATGTGATTCATTGAAACCCTTTATTCTGCATGATGTCCCAGGACACATACATTTTAATAAGAGGGCAGATAATTATATCATGACCTGAGGAACAAAGGCCTTATACAGTTTATCTGAACTTACAGCATTCCTAAGAAAAAGGGAAAGAGCAGGTGCTAGATCTATAGTTGTGGTAAGAAAAAAATGAAAACATAGAGCTGCTCAGTGCCTTTGCCAGAGGCATCCTGTAAATCAGTAACAAGAAAAATGTTTCTATTTTCTTTACTCTTAGCACTCCTCCTTGAACTAATAATTCCTTTGTGTGAAGGGACAAATAATACTCTTGGCAATTCTAACATATATTTTCAATTCTTATTATAAGAATAGTTAGCCTCTGCAATGGCTAAAAGTAAATTTACTTAATTAACATATATATGTATCAACAATCTATTCATTCCTGTGAAAATGCCCTGCCTTCAAGGAGCTGTCTACTTGAAGAAACAGAACTAACTGGACATACTGAAGTGATCAACTGATTGATAATACGGGTAACATATATTACGATATCTCTTTAACCTTGCAATTGATATGAATTGTCTCCTCACTGCACAGTGAGTTAGGTACCATTTCCATTCCCTTTATACAGATGAGAAAACTGAAACATACAGAGGTTAAGAGAGCTGCCCAAGAACACAAGTGGTGCCTGGGTTAGAAACCTGGACAAGGAGACTCCAGAATGAGGCAGGCTAGAACAGATCACCCAGGGACCACAGGCATTGGTCTCTCTAGGCACAGAGCAAAGCTGTCAGCTTTGGGACTGCAGTAGAAACTAGGTCATTATAGGAAGTGGCTAAATTGCAAAGCACCAAAACTCAGATGTTGGAGATTTTGCTCCACTTCTCAGCAATAGCTGAAACAAACAAAAAGAAGAAGAAAGGAGGGGTAGTGCAAGAAGGGGGATTTGGAATTTTCCACACCTAGCTTTAGCCTCACAGCATAACAAATGCTAACACATATAGCCCCAGCCTAGTTTAATCAGCATGTCTCTCCCTTGAGCACACTCGTGGTGTTACTATCCTCTCAAAAAACTTTACTTGTTTGCTGCTATCTGCTTTCCTGTCCATGAAATCTTTCACAAGATGAGACCCTGAGCCTGGAGCGGGGCTCGGCCCTGATGTCAACTGAACTGAGGCAACCAGAGAACACTCTCCCAAGCATTGTGCTCACCATGTAGACTTTAAAGCTGTCAAGTATTGAAGAAATGAGAGATTGATGTCCACAGAAGTCATTGGCAAATGAACGTAAAGGTACAGAGCTTACGTTGGTTCTTTAAAAATAGGTAAGGTATGTTTCATTCTGTGAGCCTTAATAGGGACATACCATCTTAGGAACATTTTGAAAAAGTGTGTGTTAAGCAAGGTGGATTTTGTTGGTTACAATGATTGGGAGTTATCGCTGACATTTACTAGACAAAGGATTGTTAGTTAGCCTGCCACAAAAGACAATGCATCCTGCACAAAGAAATATTGTCCTACATACAATGCAACTTTTGAATGATCTTAGGAATGGAAACTGAAAAACCTGTACATAATTGTAAGCATAGAACTCAAATACATTTTGTATTTAAGTCCAAACTATTTTTTTTATTTTAATGCACAGTCCAGGAATGCAATAACCAGTAAATCAAGGATATGTTGAATTTTGTTTTGTTTAGAACTTATACCAAAAGCTAATCATCATAATAAAAAAAAAGTCACATCACCCATGGCAATGGCATTCATGGAATTTAAGGCACAAATCTAACATCTGTCTTTGTAGCTCTCATATTATGAGTGAATCCACATATTAATGCTTTTTTAATATTCTCGGAGAATCTAGAACGACATGTGAACACTCCAGAGGTTTCAGGAAATGAAGGGTGGTTTGATTTTATTGGGGCATAAAATACAAGTCAAGAGGAAATGGGATTAAGAAGCAAGATTTTAGGGTGGACCACGGTGGCTCAGCAGGCAAGAATGCTCACCTGCCATGCCAGAGGACCCGGGTTCGATTCCTGATGCCTGCCCATGTAAAGAAAAAAAAAAGAAGCGAGATTTGAACTGCTGTTGGATAATTTTAAAACAGCAGCTTCCATCATTTAATTCCCTTGATCCAAAGCTTTTGATGCCACTAATGTGGCTTAGAGAAGCATCTTTTTTTGTTATGCATGGTCCTGGATCCACCTTATGTACTCAAACCATATTTCTGATATACTTTGCTTCTTCCCTTCATTTAGTCTTTATCAAATTAATGCACCCTCTGCTTTTCCAGCTCTATGCATTTGAGGTCTACAATCATTCTTCTTTACCTGAACATGTCTAACTCCTCTTCATGTTGCCATATCTCTAAATGTTCATCCTCCAGCTCTCATCACAATTTCCATCTAATTCATGAAAACTTTCCTGCTTGTCTCCACCACTCATCACCAGATATGATCTATTTTGTCTCTCTTCAGCAAACTTGCATGCACTTTGTCCTTCTCTTCTACCTGTATGCACCTTTGGTAATAGTCTTTTGCCAGTGTGTCCTATCTTCCTTCCCATCCTTATCCCCTGAGTTAAGCATCTTCAATATAGTATCTTATTCATTCATTAAACTTTGTCTCTTCCATAATACCTAACTCAAATTTAAAACACTGCTTGCTCAATAAGAACATATTTAATTAATTATATTTTGAAAGTAACATTAATATAAAACAAAGTGTAGGAAGTTTTGCAGAAATCCAATGTGTTTATTTTGCTTGTTCCTCCATTGTTATATGTCAGTCATAGTAAATAATGTCCCCAAAAGTTTTTACCTAAATTCACCAGTCATGCAAAATCACATCTGGGGTCCAAGATGAGTTTTGTCACCTCTCAGTGAAAGTGGAAACTATTTTTAAGGCATGTCAGGTTCTGTCATTTTGAGGAAACAGGTGAGCATTATTCTCCCAGGCAAGTCAGCACGATGCCTAAAAAATAGCAGAGACCCACATAAACCAGCTTTATTTTTTCCCCATAATTATCAGAGAAATGTGCTAAACTGCACAGAAAGAAAAAACACTTAAACCTGAGAGAATTACTGATCACAAAAGATTTTGCCTTACTTATTATTTTAGATGCAACCCCTTGATCAATAAAAATGGCTTCTGTTGTTTTGTTGTTGCTGTACTTACTGTGTGTAATCCAAGTCTAAGGCAATACATGTCAAATCTTCATTCACCTGAATGGAATAGCCTTCAAAACTCAACCAAGCAGTGACCTCTGGAGTATAACATTTTCTAAAGACTATCCAAAAGCTTCCAGCCATAAATAAATTTAAAAACAAAACAAAAACAAAAACCCCAACACATGCAATTCTTAACAGATTATAAACATACTAATTAATGATGTTTGGCGGAAGGCATAAACTCTGTGAATATTTTTTATATTTATCAACGATCTTGTTCAAATGATGTGAAGGGTTATAAAATAAGTTTTAGGTTCTCTATGTACTTGTGAGCTGAACTTGTATAAACATCTTCATTGAACCATGTTACACTTTACACTGAGTGCTCTTTCGGCTTTAAACGCTATTTCTGAATAGAAGTGTTAGTTGTTTACGCTATTGTTCAAATGCACAGCCCATGGATTCAGTGTAGTTTTACACTTTACTTTTTCCTCTAATTAAATGTATAGCAATTAAAGAGCATTTAAAAAAAACATGAAAACCCAGAGTTGCCTGGAGCGTGTTAAATGTGAATTTAAAGGACAGATTATGAAAGGAGTTTTGGCTGTAAATAAGTGAATCAACATTAAAAATAATTGGTGATTCAAGGTCTTCTGAGCTCTAAAAACATACAAACTAGAAAGTCTCTAAATATTATTTAATGAATTTAAGTAACATGTACATGATACCTGTTGATAATTTATCTCTCTAAATTTAAAGGTGAAATATTTTTTAAGTGTTATATCTTGGCATGAAATTCACCACTACAGAAAAAAAATAATAACTTTCAATTTTTCTTAAAGTTGGCTTCTAGAGATTTTTAAGAACTCCTAACCCTCCACAGTGGCTGAAAGAAGATAAACATATGTTGCTTTCTCTCATTTGGATGTGGCCACCGCCTAGGCTAGTGTCTTTTTGGTCTTCACACATCCTGGGTCCTCAGGATACAACTCCCCCTGGCTCACAGTTTACTGGGACTCTGACTTTTCAGAACAACATCATTTAAAAATAGACAAAATGTAGGTGAAAATAAATCCGATAAAGACCTTCTTTACATGCCATTTGGTCAGCTGCTCTTTTATTCCCCAATTAATATACTATCATGAACATTTTTATGTCATTATATATCTACCCATCCAGTCTGATTCATGATGATGCTTTGTTCCATTGTATGAATAAGCATAAATCTGATTTAAACATATTTATTTAACTTAGTGATTAAATATATCTTTGATGGAAGGTAAAGTAAGCATTTTTTTTTCTCTCATTTAGAAGGAAAGTACACTTGCAGGCTGCTATACTTGACTTGAGGCAACAGACATCTTGCTAACGTTGCTTAAATAGGTGTTTTATTTTTCTCTCTTAAAAAACAAATTTAGAGTTGAACAACTCAGGGCTGGTGCACCTGATCCATTAAATCTTCGAGGATGTAGGCCCTGACTAACTTCAGGTACACAGCAACCAATCATAGGGCATTTGTCCTCAGAGCCTTCGGATGACTGGTTCATGTCCAAACAAAGGGAAGGGGTATGGGCAAAGGGCCAAAACCCATGCCACCTGAGTCTATCTCTACCAGAAAACAAACCCAAAAGCAAAAGCAAAACCAAAAAAAGCAAAGCTTTCCCTGAATCCCCAACTAGGAGACTTCAATTTATATCTCATTAGCCAGATGTGGGTCACATGGCAAACAAAGAAAGTATTGGAGGAGCCATATAACAAGGCACATTTCTACCTGAACAATATTGGAGTTCTCTCTGTAAAGGAAAAGGCAAGCTAGATATTGAGTTCATAACTAGCATCTTGCACGGATGTATCTGCATAAGAATGGCATTGTACTCAATGAGTGAAAGTGATTCATCACTTTGGCACAGGAATGAATTAGGTTTGATCTCGGTCTTTATCTGTAAATATAACTACTGCTGCACAGAACTTCCAACTTGGGTTCGTACATATGTCAAATAACTTAAATTGAATTCTACAAACAATTTCCATATGCAGTGGAGAAGGCAGAGGTGGAAAGAAACTTTCCTTCTTTCTTACTCCTTTAACAACAGCCAAGCAACACCCTGTCCTAAGATTTTCTCAAAAAATAAATAGTTCAACTGCCCTTGTGCCAAGAAAGGCTGAAATATGATTCATGATAGTGATGAGAGTTTCTATAAACTATATCACATAACAGGTGAAATTTCCTTATTGCTTTGCTTTGGCTAAGGTCAATTCCAGCTCCCATGCTCTCTCATTCATCATTTATGTATTATCTCCTGTATCTCTTGGAGTATGCTTTTCATAATCAGTGAAATTACTTATTCCAAGCCTCCATCCTGAATGTTGCCTTCATCCTCCTGTTCCAAAGGAATCCTGACCCATTCCCTGGGAATATTCCTTTGCCTGCAGCACTTGAGTGTGTAGGAAGGCTGTTATACATGCTCAAACAGTAGTCTCTCATGGCCTTTGCACTCAATTCCCTCTTTATGGGGATGTTCTTTTCTCAGATATTCAAATGGCTCAATCCTTAACTTCCTTCAAGTCATTGTCAAAATGCATCTTATCAGCAAAGTCTTACCCAGTCACTCTACAAAATATAACAAAATTCTCTCCCCTACAGGAATCCCCTAATCCCTCAATTTTTATTTATTTTTCTAAACAGTACTTGTCCTAATGTGACAGATTATTTATTTGTTTGTTTGGAGGTTTATTTGTCATATCTCTTCTCACCAACATGTAAGTTTCTTAGGGTAGAGGTGACATCAGGTGATTCAGTATATTAGGGACTGTGCTGGTTGAAAACTGGTATGTACCCCAGAAAAGCCATGTTCTTCTAATCCAATCTTGTGGGGGCAGGCCTATTGTTGGGTGGGGCCTTTTGATTAGGTTGTTTCCATGGAGATATAACCCACCCAATTGTGGGTGGGACCTTTTGATTAGATGGAGATGTGATCCCACCCATTCAAAGTGGGTCTTAATCCACTTGCAGGAGTCCTTTAAGAAGGGGACAGTTTGGAGAGTACAGACACATGCTTGGATTGCTGGCACAGAGAGCAGAAAGATGAAACCAGGACATAGATGTTTGGAGATGCTAAGGTAAGAGATGAAATCCAGAGTTTGCCCCAGAGAAGCTACATGAAGATGCACAGATGCTTAGAGAGAAAGCCAATGGAATCAGAAGCTAAAGCAATGAACCCAGAACAAGGACCAGCAGATGCCAGCCACATGTCTTCCCAGCTGACAGAGATGTTTCAGAGGCTGGCAGCCTTTCTTCAAAGTCAAGGTATCTTTCTCTGGATGCCTTAATCTGGATATTTTCACAGCCTTAGCACTGTAAATTTGTAACCTAATATATCCCCTTTGTCACTCCATTTCTGGTATATTGCATTCTGGCAGCTTTAGCTGAAATGGGGACCCTGATTGGAGTTTATGAATCTCTTTATTTCCACGGCCGTGCGCATAGTCCATGCTTAATCAATATTTGCTGAATAATGAATACAAGTGGGATGGAGATAATATTTAAGCATTTTCCTGAATGGTTAAGGGAAAGATTAAATACATCAAAGAGAAAATGGAGACTAAATTACTTAGAATAATTTGAGACGCCAAGATTCTGTGCATTCTATCTCACTCACCTATTTGTATTATGTAGATTCAAAATATGTTGCCTGTGAATAACTTGGAAATAATTTTAAAACACCGATTCTCTAAAGAGTTTAAAGAAAAACACATTACAGATCTACTATGATAGAAATATCATATTTTTTTTTCCCTTTCCCTTTGGGGTCAGCACTGAAAGCCAAGAAACAGGAAAAAAAAAAAAAAGGTGTGATGAATTCTGATTTCTAAACTCCACATAAACCACACTGGTGAATTGTTTCATAGATTTACGTCCAACCATTTATCATGTTTTCACATATATCTTTCATCTTCATTTAAAAGGATGATTCAGCCTTGTTACCCTGCATACAATATGCTTGAGCGCCCCCTGATGTTTGGGTGACGTCACTGCTTACTCTTTAGTTTGCTGCTCAGAAAGGGAACAGGGGAAGCTAGGATTTGCAGCTGGGTCTCTAGGTAGGAGATAAGATAAGCCTCCTGAGCGTGAGGAAGTGGAGCAAGACAGAGGTTTTGAAATTGTCATCTCTGAGACTTATACTAAATACTGGGGCATTCAATTGTTTTATGACCATCTTGATTTTAGAACACCATTGATCTACCTGATTCCCCATTTGAGCTCAGGATTCCAAATGCTTTTCCCCAAATATTCCCTTGTCTTTGTCCAAAATACCTAAACATTTATGTGTAATCTTTAAATGGCAAATAAACCTCCACTAACTTTCAAGAAGGCCTTTAATTCAGTATAATTGGAAACGAATTGTTGCAGACCCTGGATAAGTGCTCACGGCATTATTATATTGAATTTTCACAACTAATTTGTGAGGTTCTGTTGTTATCTACGCTTTTCAAGTGAAAAAGTTGAAGGCTTTAAGAGGATCAATAATTTGCCTATGTTTTCACAATGAGAAAAGCTGGAATTTGCAGCTGGGTCTATTTAACTAAATAACCTATACAAGTTAACTAATCTACAATATAGCTTCACCTTGAATGCTTTATTTTTTATTTGATTTATTAATTGCTATTAGCTAGAACACCCCATCTTTGATAAGATAATGGTTCACTTTTAGTGATTTAATATGTTAAGGGTTGAGTATTTCAGAAATTTTCTCATATAGTTACCACTGAAGTCAGTTTTCCCAGAACTAGCATTGAACATGATGCAGGGCCTTCTTGCCAGGCCTGGTGAGACTAATAAATCTCTTTTTTATCTTGAATCTTCTGAATTGCCAAGCTCAGTTCTTTTTAAAGAAAAGATAGTGTGGTAGTTTGAAGCTGTGATGTACCCCCAAAATATCAATTCTTTTAATCCATTCCTTTGGGTGCAGACCTCTTGTTGGTGGGGCCCTTTGATTACATTATTTCAATTGAGATGTGACCCACCTCATTCAAGGTAGGTCTTGGTCCTTTTATAGGAGTTGTTTATAAGAAGATAAAAGACAACCAAACAAAACAAACAAACAAAAAAATAGAGAAGTTTAGTGGGAACCCTGAGAGAAGCTAAGAGAAGGCCCGCAGAAAATAGGAAGCCAGTGAAGCCAGAAGCTAAAAGCAATAAATCAGAAGAGAAGGACCAGCAGACCACACCCGAGGGCCTTCCCAGGCAGCAGAGGTGTCCCAGATGTTGGCAGCCTGTCTCTAGGGTCCAGGTACCATTCTGCTGAGGCCTTGAGTTGGACATTTTCACAGCCTAAGGACTGTAAATTGTAAGCTAATGAATCACCATTGCGAAAGCGGCCAACCTATTTCTGGTATACTACATTCCAGTAGCTTTAGCAAACTAAAACAGGTAACAATCTTTTTCAGAAGATTAATGTTAAGCTAAGGGAACCCTTCAAGATCAGGACATTAGAAATAATATATTCTTGGACAGATTTCTCAGTTCTAACTAGATTGTAGATGCTTGGAGGGAAAGCTTCCACTCCTGTTTGAGTGAGTTATTAATAATTCTATCCTTCTGTGCTGTACATTTTGTTGTCCTTTTATGGTCATAGGTAGAGGTTTCTTCCACTTGGAACTAGAGAGTCCCTAGAGGATATCACTTTCATCCCGGTAAACTGAACAAGGTAGATGTGTTCTAAAACCACTATCTGTCCTTTTAAAATCCAGATCTTGGATGACATGACAAGACTGCATAAACTTAATTCCAGAAAGTAACAAGCCATTCATAGGGTAAAAGAGACTCCTGGCTTCTTTCATGGCTGGTTGAACATGGGAGATAGAGAAATTGGTCATATATGTGAGTAAGGATGATCTGAAAAGAGAGAGTAACATTCCCAGCCATTTGACAAGTCTGTATTTATCTACCAACTCTTTCGCCAGAGTTACTTCCTGAATGATGGAGGTGGTATAATAAAATTGTGCAACACCAAAAAAGACCTGGAAGAGATGTTTCTTGAATTATGTGTGAACTCCATGACCATCAATGGAACCAACCTCAGAAGATACAGGAGACAAACCAAAATCGCTGAGAAAAACCCATCAGAAGAACTAATGGATTAGTTTTAGGTAACTATAAACTTAAGAAAAAGAAAACTATAAGAATTAAATGGAAAAAGTCAACAATATTTATGAAGAGGTGGAAAAATGGAGCAGATATAGGAATGATATAAAATCAACATATGGAAATGTTATATATATAAAGTTGATATCAGAAACTAAGAATACATTAACTGGTTTTGACAGCAGACTGGCCCTGGAAAGAAACAAGAAAATGAAATTGAAGACTGTCTAATTTAAAATATTGGAATGATAAATGAAGAGAAAAAAGAGTGAAAAAGAAAATAATGTCCAAAATCTATGAGCAACTTCAAAAA
Source organism: Myrmecophaga tridactyla (assembly GCA_004026745.1). Lineage (NCBI taxonomy): Eukaryota > Metazoa > Chordata > Mammalia > Pilosa > Myrmecophagidae > Myrmecophaga > Myrmecophaga tridactyla. The sequence goes on from PVIY010001103.1 coordinate 106,499, forward strand.
ATCTAGCATAAACAGAATTGAAGTAATAGAAGTAGAGGAGAGAGATAATTGTACACAAAAAATATTTGAAGAAGATAATGGCTGAGAACTTTCCCAAACTGATGAATTCAGAAACATATGAAAATATGTAATGGAAAACAGATTCAAAATCTTGGTTAACTCCAAACAAAATAAATACCAAAGAAAACTACACCTCCCCACATTCTAGTCTAACTTCTGAATATCAGAGAAAGGAGATATTGGAAGCAATGATTTAAATTATGAGTAAGAAAGAAAACAGGAAATTAAAACATGAGCATAAATCAATGAACTAGAAAAGAAAAGCAATATGAAAATTAAAAAATTAAAAATTTATTTTTCAATGTAAAATTAACAAACCCATAGCAAAAGAAATCTAGAAATAGAAGTTGCCAAAATCAAGCGTGACAAAGGTCATATCATGAATGATTCTTTACTCATTAAAAAGGTAATCAGGGAGTATTCTAATAACTTTTTGTCGGTAAGTTACAGCCTAAGAAAAGATTTCCTTGAAATATTTTTCTTATGAAGAAGAAATTTCTGAAAAAACAAAATTTACTAGAAACTAATGAAGAAGAAACAGAAAAATTTAAACAGCTTTATATCTATTAGGGAAATTACACTTGTAGTAAGAAGAAAAATCTTCCACAAAGACATTCCTAGCACCAGGAATATTCACTGATCAATTATAGGAAGCATTTAAGAAAACAATAAACAATCCTGAGGAAAATCTTTCAGAAAAGAGAAAAAAGGAACACTTTCTAACTTATAGGAGCCCAGCATAACTTCGATACCAACATCTGAAAATATGTAACTGGAAAAAATTATAAAACAGTATTAGCATACTGAATCTACCAATATGTTAGACTGGTAAGGCATGAGAAGTTGAATTTAATCCAATAATTCCGAGTTGACTTACATTTAAAAAAATCATTGTAATACACTGTTCTAGTTTGCTAGCTGCTGGAATGAAATATACCAGAAACAGAATGGCTTTTAAAAAGGGAATTTAATAAGTTGTTAGTTTGCAGTTCTAAGGCTGAGAAAATGTCCCAATTACAACGAGTCTGTAGAAATACCCAATCGAAGGTATCCAGGGAAAGACACCTTGGTTCAAGAAGGCTGATGAAGTTCAGGGTTTCTCTCTCAAATGAGAAGGCACATGGTGAACACAGTCATGGTTTCTCTCTCAGCTAGAAGGGCACATGGCCAGCACGGTGTCATCTGTTAGCTTTCTCTCCTGGCTTCCTGTTTCATGAAGCTCCCCGGGAGGCGTTTTCCTTCTTAATCTCCAAAGGTCGCTGTCTTGTGGGCTCTCTGCTTCTCGTGACTATGTCATTCTTCTTTGCTCTCTCTGAATCTCCTTCTATCTCCAAAATGTTTCCTCTTTTATAGGACTCCAGAAACTTATCAAGATCCACCCAAATGGGCGGAGACATGTCGTCACCTAATCCAGTTTAACAACCACTCTTGATTGGGTTACATCTCCAGGGAGATGATCTAATTACAGATCCAAACATACAATATTGAATAGGGATTATTCTGCCTTTATGAAATGAGATTTTGATTAAAGTATGGCTTTTCTATGGGACATATATCCTTTCAAACCAGCACATATACCAAATTAGTAAAGTTTAATGTATTATATATCTTTATAACATATTTAAATTTAAATATTATATATAAAATTTCACACACAATATAGTTATTTCATTATCTAGATATGAGTATATATATATAATTTCATACCAGGAGAAATATACAAAAAATCCTGGCTAGACTTATGATGGAGGAGCTAGACGACTGCTTGAGTGTCTATTTATCAGTGCACCAAAATACCACTAATAAACTAGTGAAATGACTATAAGGCCTGGTCCTGAGAAGTAGGTATCATCTTAGATTGGAAGGTTACAGAGCTCTTTTCCCTGGCAAATACCATATTACTCCATACTTTATTCCACTTATCTCTGCAGTACAGTTCTGCTGAAATTCTGAAGTGCATTGACGTCTTGAGTGGTGCTGCTTACTGGGAATAAGTAATACTTTTAACAGTGAAATTTTAAAGCCATAATATGCCTTCCAAGAAGTGGTCTAGGTCAGAAAAGAACAAAAGATTCCTAAGGAGAAAGATGAAAATTCCAAGAAGTAGAAAATGTTCTGCTAAGCTTTAAAAGAGTGTTGGCTTTGCTTTCTTTTCAAGAAGTGAATCAGTAAATGTATTTGTTTCTATGTAAAATTTAAGTTGAACACAAATAAATCAGTTCTTCTGCCCCTACCAAATGACTGTTGAATGAAAACTTCAAGAATATTAGCTTGAGGGGCAAAAATAGTCAACATGCCTAGGATGGAAACCTTTCCTGTCTGCCAGGATTTTGTGAGATGCATGGAGTGATGGAAAGAGTGTAGACTTAGATTTGGATATATTTACATTTGTGCAGTTCTCTTCCACTTACCAGCTACATGCTTTGGGACTTTTCTTTAACCTTTCTGAACCTCATTTTTCTCAAGTGAAAGAGCTTTTTTGCAATGTTAATATGAGGATTGTGGGTAATATTTGCAAATTCCAAGCACAGAGTAGGTGGCTTAGAAAAGAGTAACTATCATCATTTTTGGTATGTCCAGAATTCCCTTTATGAACACTAAAAAATTTGAAAGGATTTATGATTTTAAATTAAATACCAATATGTTACTGTTGCTTATCTCTTTGGAACAGAGTTACAGGTGATTTTGCTATTTATTCATTGTTTGTTAAATTTTTAAATGAGTATTACATAAAATAATTGATACATATATAAATGTATGCCTTTCTATATAATTGATAGTCAGAATCTGAACAAGTTGATGTAATTGGTTTTAATCATAAAACAGTAAAAATAAAATCAGATGGATTTGGGGCTGTGTAGATCTAAAGTGTACCAACACAGAATTTTGCAAACAGTTCCAAGGCTTGTTTTCGAATAGCGTATGGAAATTCCTCAATTATCCATTATTAAGGGATTTGCCATTTGTTCATTAGACCAAGGTCATGTACATCTGAGTTGACAGATCATTTCCCTTCCATCCACTGTGATTTACCGAGATTTCACAGTTGCCTCGGTATTTTGGGATGTATGAGACATGGCAGCCATAAATAGATTCTTCTGAATAGCTTCTTAGCTCATCGGCTCTCGAAAGGTTTACTCTTACAAGAATATTAGTTGTATAATGGGTTTTCAATGAATGCTTGCTTGCTGGGTTTATCCACTTTGCTGCTTAATCTATATGAACAAAATCTGCAATTTCTACTATCACTCATGAACTTGGTTCTTGTGTAAATGTTCTCCAGGAACCCAAGGAGAGGAAATAATCAGAAAAGATCACTGCCACAAGTACATGTATCTTTTTTTTTTTTGCATGGACTGGCACCAAGAATCGAACCCAGGTCTTTGGCATGGCAGGCAAGAATTCTGCCACTGAGCCACCATCGCGCTGTTTCAAGTGAATGTATAGTAAAATAGTATGGCCACAGCAACAGATACACACCTGTCCACAAGTCTTGGCAAGTCTAGTGAAAATGTGGTTTTGGCTGAAATCTCACATTTATGTTTTTAGGAAAGCATAAAGAACAGTACCTGGCAGGAAATGATTCTGTTTTAAAAATGCATTGACCATCCCCCATTTAGAGTAGGGGGCAAAAATAGAGTTAAATATTAGAGTTAAAAATTGAGATCTTTAACTTGAATATTGGACGTAACTGAATGCTCAAAATCGCACAGTGAGATGGAAGAGTACTGGAATCCTCGCTTCCTAAATGAGGTGCTGTAGTTTTTCTACACTGAGTCTGGTTAATTTTTGCTTTCTGCTTAAATCTTGATTCATAAAAGCCCACTCCAATTAAATAATATCATGTGTGTTCTAAGCCAGAAGACTGCCTTTATGTCTCAGCAATGATTTTGGAATTTGTAAGAACAAAGTGGGAGAAGATAATAGCAAAAGTATGCCTGAAACAGTTGTTCAAATTAAAAAAAAAAAGATTCAATCTCATTCTCTTAATTATTAATGGATTTTTTTTCCCTTTCCTGCTTTCATTATGCAGTGACTTGGGGGAGACACTCTATAAAAGTATTTTCACTATGGAAGTCAGTAGAATATGAAGTATATCCAAAACAAGTATCCAAAGATTTGCAGAAATGACCACCTTATATATCAATTAATATAATCTACTTTTAAAAGATCCAGAGATCAATGAAACAGAATAAATAGCTCAGAAATAAACAGTGAAATATGTATGTACTTGCTTCTTGATATAATAATGAATCAACAAAGAACAGGGGATGGATTATTTAACAAATAGAACTGAAAAGTTAGCTATTGGAAAATTAGAAGTTTATATTTATCCTTTACCATATTAAATAAAATGATTTTCTCAGTTGAATAAAATGACTTAAAGTGTTAAATGTAAAAATCAAGGTTAAAGGGCAAAATGAAGCAAATGATGTTCCATTCTCTTATTGTCTACAGGTAAAATTCAAATGCACATTTTATATTTGTTCAATTGAACATGATATTTTCCAATTGGATATTTCCAGAATTCTTTATATAAACCTATAATACAGAATTTTTGCCCAAGTGGCTCTGAGCTTCACTTAAGATGATTAATTTTGCTTGAAATGCATTAAATCAGCTAGCTGTCCTTCAATCACACAGTTTTATTTTCCCAGATCTGGAAAATGACTTTTGATTCTTCCATTTTTCCTTCTTACTTACCTGTCATTTGTTATCTCTGTTGCTATTTCTCATTGCCTTTTTCCATAGTTTTATTATTGTCCTCAGAATTTAATAATTTTTTCTCATCCTTTTCTTCTGCAGTCCTGTTTATATATTCTGTCACGTTAAAGCAACTATCTACTATCTTTCATATTACTTCTATTTCTAAAATATACACATTTATGGGTATTTTGATTTTTCTCATTTATGAAAATATATCTGTTTATTATTAAAAAATGAAAGTACACCATATTATTTAAAAGAAACAATAAGCACAAGTATTATTTTTCCAACAGTTCCTTTCATTTCTGTATGTATGCGTATGTGTGTGAGAATTAGTTATGATGGTGGAAATTATGCAACTTTTAAACTTTATAATTCTATTTTCATAACATTGTATCAGAAATACTATTTATGTCATTAAAACCTTCTTAATAAGGAAAAAATGCAACTGAATGGACATGCCACCATTTGTTTAACCTTTCTTGTGGGACACTTAGATTGTTCCCGAATTTTTATCATTAGAAGCAGCAATCAGATCAACATGCATTTACAAAACCTTTATGAAAATCTCTGACTATGTCTAAGCACAAATTTCTGGGTTGTGGAACATTTTTCTCATCTTTTTTCTCCTGTTGGCCTGTTTTTGTTTAATAGAAAGTATGGCTTCTTTTACCTCATTGAAACAACAACCATGCTTTTAAAAATGTGATTAGCTTTCATAAAGTAAGTCTATTTGAGAGAAAATTTTTCTTTTAAGTTCTTAAAACCCTACTCTGTGCTTGGAGTGGGTTAAAGATGGCTCCAGATTCTTCACCTGCCTCCCATCAAGAAGTTGGATTCATTTCCCTCTCCTTGAATCTGGGCTGTTTTGACCAATTGCATGTGGTGGAAATAGCACCAATCCTGCTAAAATCATTGCTTATTTCCTTGGTTCCTTAGCACCTCAGTCACCAGGCTAGAGATGTAATGACCAAGTTTCCATGGTTGCCTATTTCTTACCCTCTTCTTTGGCTTGGACAAACTTTAGTCAGGGTTTTTTCTCCCCACATGCCCCTAAACTTTTACCTGCCCCCAGATTTAAACAAGCTCTAAGGTGCAGAACACTGTCCTGACCCCCAATCCTTAACAATCAGTTTTCAGAATTGGTTAATAACAGAGAAAAATATTTTCTACTAAAGTGCCTTGACTGCTTACTCTACCTCATGATCTGCTCCCCACAATGTGCCTGCAAACCCTTCTTACCCCGATTTATCTGCACAACTCTTTTTTTTTTTTTCCTGTTTGATTTCGAGATGCTAGCATATTTGTAAGTTTGGAGAATTCTCCCTTTTCTGACCATCCTTTTGAATAAAATTTCTCCTTACCTAATAACAGATTTGTTTTTATTTGATATGGATTGCCTTATTAGAAAGACAAGGTAGAGACCACCCAGAGAGGTAGAGGGACCCATCTAAACCCAGCCTTACAGACATCATTGCCAAGGCACCAGGCAGTAAGGGAAGTTCTTATTCTTGACGCTTTAGATTCTTTGTTGCCAGCTGAAGTTGATGTCACAGGCCAGCTGAGCCCTGCCTGAAATCCTGGCCCACAAAATAGTGAGTATAAAATGGTTGTTTTTATAAGTTACCAAGTTTTGGGATTGTTTGCTGTACAGCAATAAATAGCCAGAACAAGGCCCATTGCCGAATATTGCCTTTTTTTTCCACCTCTTCAATCTTACTTGATAAAAGTAAGACAGCATTGTCTCAAGATTTAGTGTCAGATCCCAGTCAGGCTGTGAGGGTGACCTATATATTTTTTGGAGGGTCTCTGAACTCTTAAGTTGGGCTGTAAGGCAATTTGATTTCTAAAGCAGTTCTACAATTTAGCTTCTAATGAAGTTTAGCTCCTTCTTCAAAGAAGATTTCCATATAAGATATGAAGAGATACCTAGCTAGATCTCTACTTTCAAAAACAAGCATATGAAAGTTAGCCCAATTCAGGAAAAACCCTCTAACTCTCCTCCCAACTCAGGTCCAACTACTGTTGAGGAAATATAATTAAAAACAAAATCTTCTCCTAATTCAGAAAATCTCCCCACAAAGGTAGAAAAGAAATCATTTTTATTATTGAAAAAAAAAAATCAACCCAAAATGTGATGTATCACAAGAAATCTGTTAAAGAGATTGCAAAGACACAAAGAAAGCTCACCCTTTTTATGTAGCCAAATGGATACAGCCTCTAATATGCATGTTCTGGAAATATTTCTCATCTCTTATGACTGGAAGTAGGTTTTCAATTTGAAGCCAACTGGCACCTGAAATTATGCTCCCCTCCTGAGAAACTAGGAGGACAGGGGCTGCTATCTTCCTTGATGATTGCATTGCAAGGAAATGACTTCTATCTTGGAGGAAACCAAGGGCATATATAACATTTGGCTTTACTGTACTTCCTTATGTTTACTACAAGAGTCACAGCTCATATTGGTCTTCTTTCCTTCAATCTTCCTCTTCCTTATAGTCCCTTTAGTGATTCATTTCCTTCGTATTTTCTTCAGATGAGGTATGAAAGCTGCATGGTTGCTGAAGCTTGGCCTGGATATAAAATGCCTTTCTTTCCCACTGGCCAGTGAAGGCAACTTGGTTTAGGAACTTTTCTCTCTTTCATTAGTCTTTAGATATTAATCCTCTATTTTAGCTTCTAAGGTTGTGGTTGAAATATTTGATGGCAGGATGGCTTAGCGAAGTAATTTTTTGCATTTTGTATTTGGTGAAAGTTTGAATACTTTCTTTTTTACACTTAGAATTTAAGAATTTGACTAAAAGCTTCCTGTAGTTTTCCCTGGGCCTCAAAGAGCCTGTTTTATCTGCAGCTTTGAGGCTTATTATTATTATTATTATTTGTAACTAGGCATTGGGGATTGAAGCATGTCCCCCATGAAAGTCAAGCTCAGGTCCCAATGCCTGGTCCTGTGGGTTGAACCCACTTGCAAATAGGACCTTTTAAGACCTTATTAATTAAGATGTGACCAAATTGTACAAGGATGGATCTTAATCCAATATGACTAAATTAATTTATGACTAAATTCCTTTTTTTTTAAGTAAGTGTTTTAATTGAAGCATAACATACATGCGGAAACAGAAAGAGACATATAGAAGTCTAAGGGTATAGCTCAACGCATTCCAGACATGGACGTGGAACGCTACAACGCCTTTCATCTGCCCTTGAAGTCCTTCGAAGCAAAGGAAACTGGGCACTGAAAAGGAAGCCCTGGGGAAAAGCCAAAAGTTGAAAGTGAACGGAACTAGGAAGAGAAAGAAAAAGTTGGCTCCATGTATATTGACATGTGCCAAAAAAGGCATAGAGCCCCAAAGTTTGCTGGCAGCTAGAAGATATTTAATCTCAGACTAAGCAAGATATCTAGCCTCTGAAACTGTGAGGCCATAAATTCATGTTGTTAAACCAACTCAGTGTATTGTATTTGTTTTAGCAGCCATGAAACTAAAACACTAGGGAATATATTTTTTTAAGTGATTGTGTCTGCTTCATTTGTTCTTTATCCTACTCTCTTAATTTGCCTCTTGGTTCTCTGGAGCAGTCCCACAAGTCTCTCACATTTATCTTTGTGCGTTACATCTTTGTACACTTTTGTTCTGCATTCTGAGCTACTTGTTCTGCTTAAGCTACAAACACGTAGCTTGTACCTCAGTAGTGACCTTCTTCACCCTCAGTTCACTGCAGGCTTTTTAAATGTGAAACTCATATTATTTCATTTTAAAAGAAACCTTTTTAAAATCGTACAAATTAGATTTACTTTATGTCCTTGTATATATCTAAGATGCCCTCTCTCTTTCCCGGCAGATTCATTTCTTCAAGGGTTGCAGTTGTGAACACTTAGCGTGTACTTCCTTTTTCTGTCTGTTGAGTCCCGTTGAATATTTCCTAAGTTATTCTAGGATCTTTTTCCTTGTGGCGGTCAAGTATTTGAATGTAGCAATAATAGCAAGCCCTGGACTGGTGGGGACCCTCACTTTTGGCTGGCAATCTCATGACGAGAAAGTCTCTCAGACCTCCTGTCTCCTCACTTGCATGGTTAGTGTTCTCCAAGGCCTAGGATAGAAAGATTCCCACCCATGCAGAGGCCTTCCACTGTTTGCGTGGCACAGAGACCATCCTTCTAAGACTACATGGTGGGCAGTTGTCTCTCAACCCCTCTTCTAGGACTGTTTGGGAAGCAGGTAGACCCAGTCTCCTCTTCCACCCCATACCAGAGCATAGAGCTTCAGTCTTGACCTTAGACCTTGGCACCACAAAACCTTTGCTTCTCCTTACACTCAGGAGTGAACAGTGTGCTGTTCTTTCTTCCTGGAATGTGGTAGAGCCAGCAGATTTTCAGAAACCCTCCAGGCTCTGCCTGTTGGCTGGGTCCCAGCTACTGCTGTGCATTGAATTAGTAGTTGGATCAGAGATGAAAGCAGGAATGGTAATATTAGTCAAGCAGCCTGGCTTGGAAAACACTTCTCAGGACAATGAGAGAGGACCTGTGAATTTGCAGTAGAAGACCTATAATAGGAGTCTAAAAAAATAGAACATTATTCCAAGAAAAAGGTAATAGATATCCAGCTGGTGGTAGACGTCAGGAACCGCAAGCAGTAAATTATCTCAACAATTTCTCAAGGTCGGGAGAAAGATGGAGAGGGGTAGGTAAAAGAGCAGCAAAGACAGATGAAAAAGCTCCTCTGGGGCTCAGAGGAAAGCTGTATAATGAGGGGAAGCCCGAGAGAAGGCATGGTGCCCAAATGGCCTTGTGCCATTCCTGACAATACAGGCTTTTATGCCAGAGTGTAAGATGACATTTTTGTTCAGAAAATTAGCTCTGAGAGGGATTTCCTGAAATCATATTCCTGTAGGATGATCACAGGCTCTCAAAATAATCAGAGGTTTAAATATATAAATTGATATTTCTTAAAAACACACACAAATATTTTTAACCTCTTTGAGACTCAGTGTTGTCATAATTTAAATGAGGCTAATCTCTAATTCATAGAATGAACGAGGTAAAGAAAGAAAAGCACTGTGTACAGGGTAAGCATGCAGTAAAGGCCACATTTCTCACTCTTGTCTCTTCCTATTACATTATAATTCTTTGGAAGCAAAAACGTCTTTTCCATCCTTCTATCCCTAATAATTAACATACATCCCTAATGCTTAGCAAAAGCATAATAAGTGCTTTTGCAATGCATAGGGGAATCATTTCGGAAATAGAATTAACAGAATGTTGTCATGGCAGGAGGAGCAGTGAGTGATAGAGAATGAAAAAGAAAACAGACCGATATTCTATTTTAGGTGAAAAAGGCAGACAGAAGAGCCAAAATTGATATATCATTTATTATATGCTCAGTGTTGTGCTAAGACCTTTTCATACATTAGCTCAATTCATCGTCACAACAACCGTGAGAGTCATGTAGTCTTGTTGTCCCCTTTTTACTGAAAAGAACTATGAAACATAATGTGATTAGGTAACTTGCGTAAGATCCCACAGTTATTAGTGGCAGAGCCAAGATTCAAACACAACTGTAGGTCTCTAGGACCTGGGACCCTACTACTCCGGCATGTATTTCTGGCTGAAATGGTAAAATGTTTATCTGACAGATGAATGTTTTGACAACATCAAAATATTTTAAAAATGTAGTGGGACATAATTTATTGATTTTCCCAGGTGGAAAAAAGTGATTATCAAAAGCTAATAGCTTGAGATCATGTTTATTTTTCTTTAAGTATTGATATTTTCCATGGTATCGTCAATATGCTGAGATCTACTTTTATTCTTAAGTGATCCATGAGATAACTACTGAGCACTGCCTAAAAGCTTCATTTGCTGACCAAACAAAGTACATCCCAGGGTGAAGACTTCTGGAGCAGCACATTTCAAAAATAGCCTCAAATTTTACGTTCCATAAATAATTTTTGTACTTAAGGCTTTTTAAAAATGGATTGAAAGAATAAATAGAAAGCATTTCAAATTTATATCCTAAAGCAGTTATCTAAATCTTGCTAAGAAAAAGAAATCTAAGTTTTTGTTGTATATATTAATGAAAAAACTTCAATATTATATATTTCCCTTAATTCAGTGCGAGATTCATTTCCCAGGACTTTATAATGAATGACAAAATAGCCTTTTGATAAGATTCACAATAAATACCTGATAAGGAAAAATCATGGCTTTTGTATTCTATTCAACATTTGCTTATTTTATTCATGTGTTTATTTTGCCCACCAGTCCAAAGAATTTTAAGGAAGTGTGTTATGAAAAGAGAAGAGATTAGCATTTATTAAATCTAGCATTAAACTTGCGACTTTATACAGTTTATATATTTCTTCCTTACAACACTCTATTCATTTTACAAGTAGGGGATTGAGGTTAAGAGAAGTTTAGGAGCTTTCCTAAATTCACATAGCTGATTGGTGGCAGGCGTGAGAATGTTCTCTCATTTCTGTCTTTAAAAGGCTAGTTCTCTTTGCAATCTACATATTGCCTTTCCTTGGTACAGCACATTTAATGCTTCGAATGTTAATACAAAAATGCTTGGGTCTCACACCCTTTATCTCTACCTGATTATTGGAGAGTGATAAATGAGGACATTGAAATTAGATTCTACAATTTGCCCAAAGTTGTAAAGCCAACTAGCTATAAGTTGAAGGCCTAAAACCATGTCCTCTTGTCTCCCTGTGCTCTTCTCCATTGCATCTCATTATTTTACATAAAACCGTATTATAAAATTTATTCTTGCCCATAATTTGCCACACCCATGAATTGAACCTTTGCATAATTGCTAGTGCATCTCTTCAAGAAATTAAAGAAACTTGGCATGTGAAGTATTCTACTTTCTAGACATTAACTTTATAATGAGCCTGTTATACAGTCTGATAAAATTTGCCTTGAAGATTATAAGATATGTGTTCCTTCCTCTCAGTTATTACACACAAGGAATTTGGACTTTACCTCATAGTCAATGGGACATTTTTACAAGGATTATGGTAGGGCATGATGGGACCAGATGTGTATTTTAGAAAGAACTGAGATAGGAATATGGAGCTTAGATGGAGAAAGAAGATTCTACAAGAAGTGACACAAGTTTAGAAGTTAGTTCCAGCCATATGAGAAAGAGACGAGAGTGCAGTAAAGTGCGGAAAGGTGGGGAAGGATTTTAGAGATACTTAAGAGGTGGTGCAGTAAGTCAGTCTAATGGATTTATAATTATGTTTCAAAGGAAAAAAGGACGCAATAAACTGTGCTTGAGACCCTCAGGGAAGCTTCCTAGGTTAAAATAGTTGATTAAAGAATGGTGTTTAGAAGATTGAACCTCTAGTTTTCTTCTCCAAGGAGCTTCATTGATTTGGCTTTATTTTTGCTCTCATAAATGTTTTCATTCAAGCAGGTAGAAAAGTCAAGGATGAATTAGCATTTAGCTATTGAAAAAGCAACTAAAATTTCCCCATGTTGAAGAAGCTAAGCAAATCATTTTCACATACAAAGATCAGTTAATAAACTAGACATTGATGAAGAAAATCTACCTGGAAAGGAAATAGCATGAACTCTAAAATCAGAGAGTCTTTATTTTTTCACTTGACTCAATTGGGTAATCAAGGAACTCTTTCAAGGTATGTTCTTATGTGAATTGAACTAAACATATTATTATGCTGGATAGATCAGTCTCATAAGATGGCTGTGAAGAATTAATAATATAATTAATATAAGGTAGTAGAGTGCCTGGCACATAATATATGTCCCCAAAATATTGCTACTATTATTAATTAACAGTTTTCAGAGGTTTAAACATGTACTCAGCTATGGAAAGTTTTTAAAGTGATGGCTATTACATTGTATGATAGATTTATTGGAATCTGCAGTACTACCATAATAAATTACAAAATACTACCTACATCTAATATTAGTATATGAATCAAAAGACGATTATAAGCTGTACTGTTGATAAATGGCATATAATATTTTTTAGTCTCAAAATTCAGTTGAATCTATTTTTTATTTTTAAACTGTGGCCTTGATAATCCTTTTTAAAATTGGAGAACTGAAAATATCAGGTTTGTACAAATGTTACAGATAATAAAGCAGAAAACAATCAGAGAACAATGAAAAATATTAAATTTATATAAAAGGGCACAATTTAACAATACAAGTAGCATAAAAATACATAGGTGTTTATGCTAGATAAATTTTGATATAAACTTGACAATGAATTATCAGTTGCATCGCTTTTGGAAACAATACAAAGACAGAGTATTTCTACACCTTAGTGAATAAAAATGGGACAATAAGTAGGAAACTCATCATTAGGCAGAAAGGAAATCACGATTTTGACTTAGCTATCTACACATTCACACAGGAACAGATGGAGTCCCCAAAGGAGAACCTATTTTTGGAAAGCAAATTAAAACTAGGCATTTTTCTGTCCTTTTGGTATTATATTGAGAAGAGACCAAAGTCTGTATTCAAAATGTTATTAAAATATTCACATACAGAGATGATTCTCTGTCAAAAGCCTTCCTTCTCCAGCTATAAAAATTTAAGAGGGAAGAAAAGCCCTTTTCCTGAAGTCTTTAGTGTTTCTTAGTCTGTGTTTTTTTTTTGTCTTTTTTTCTTAATATAGCCCTACTGCCTGGGAAAAGTAATTTGAATGCAAAGCCCCCTGACAAAGTATCTGCCTTTTAAAAAAATGTTAATTTAATATACAAGAAAAGGAAGGGTTCTGGGGAAAGAGGATGAAGGAGTTAGGATTTCTAACTCCTAGGCTGAAAAACCAGATAGCAAAAAAACATTTAGTTTACCTTACACTGCTGATTAAAGCTTTCGTTTTAGCCTTCAGTATAAATGGAGTACATTAATCTCTAAACTGTTTTTAAACAATTAATAGTAACCTTCTTCAATCTTATCCCTGATTTCCCTGAAAAGCAACAGCTGAGTTCTATTTACTCAGTGTAATCTACAGTATTTCATTTTCAATAGAACCCTATAAGCCTGTCTCTACGTGAGATAGAAACATCACGCTCATCTACATACATAATGCTATGCCATAGTAAAATCACAAAAGTAAAATAATACGGTCTTTAACAAAGTCCTTTGAAGTACCTGATAAAAAGAACAGATGCACACACCACTGCAGGAAATAAATTACTGTACTTATTAGAGGAATCAAAAAAGTGTGTGTATGATCTCATTCTGTTGAAACAGCTTCTAGAATTAGAAATAGCCAATGCATAGTTCCTGTAATTAATGTTGAACAATTAAGAATAGTAAATCAATGTTTCTCTGGGTTCCGTTTTTAGGTCATGCTGAATATTTTAGTTACTTGCATGGCTTTATAGGTAAAGTGAAAAAAAGAAAGTTCATGACTACACATACTGACTTTTGGAGTACACACTCGGTGACTTCTTCTCCACATGGTAACTTTTTTGGGTTGTGTGATGGGAAGGTATTGAGTATCTGTAGCTAGTAACTCCGCTGTTTTCATTGCAACAAAATACACAACAGAAAAGTGCTCCCCCAGCAATCAGCATCAGCGCCGTGGTCCAGCCTATATAGAGGGCATCTCCAAGCTCCCGTTTCTGTGCAACATCCACTATTGGGTTGTAGAAATCTCTGATGATGGAATTGGCCACCCAGCTCACAGGGATGAGCACCACAAGGCCTGTGACAATGAAGAAGATCCCGGATGCCAGCAGGATGCGACCCTTCGCCTTCTCGTCCTCCCCAGTGCACGTGGTGCACTTCATGCCGAGGATGGCTGTCATGAAAGCCAGGAAGGACAGCACTGAGGCAGCACACATCAGTCCCCTTGAGGCTTGGAGATCCGGAGGAAGAGCCAGCAGGGAATCATAGATTTTGCACTGCATCCTGATGTTGGCATGCCTCATGCAATTCATCCACAGTCCTTCCCAGAGGTTTTCAAAAACGACGATGTTGCTTCCAATGAAGGCTGACACTCTCCACTGAGGCATGACAGTGACGGCCACTGTCCCCACCATGCCAACACCACCAAGCACCAGTCCAGCAATTTGCAGGGCATAGCTTGCCATTATCCTCTAGATGGGGTTTTATCCAACTGGAAGGCTGAGTCTGGGGGCTTCTCTGAGGCAAGCGCTTCTGTTCTCCAGGAGAAAATATTTGTCTTCTAGTAAAGAACTCAGGAACCCAGTGGTTTTTCAAAGAAGAGCTGCTTTGCTGCTCCTAGCTAGATTAAATCTACTGTTGGCTGCCTGAGGTGCCCCCTCTACTGACTAGAACAGGTAAACTTACAAATCAGGTGTGGCAACTTTCTGAGCCAATAAGAGGGGGATGGTAACCCAGGTGTGTCGACGAGAGATACTTGCAACGGCTGGACCTGCACATAAACATTCTTTGTACTTCTCATTTTCCCAAGAAGACAGCAGTATGTTTACCTGTAGGCATAATTATGGACATCTGCACAATCATCAAGAAATATGCCAATCCCTTGGGGCAGGAAAAGTACACTCTGTACAGGTAATTAGGGAACTCTTAGTCAGAGTTGCTGTGACCTGGGTATAAAATAAAATATCTACCTAAGAGATTGCTAGGACTGTCCACATGCCAAAGTGAAAGAAGAGTAGGGGCTTGACGGATTGTTCATACCTGGGAAACCACATTCTTTGGGACGAATGTGATCCAAAGGTTGATTTGATTTGTCTACAACCTCAAAGCAAGCACTAATGGGGTGAAATCAAGGGAAAGAATAATGCAAAAAGCCAAATAAGATTTAAAAAAAAGAACAATTAAAATATACGAGGTTATCCTCCACCTTGGCACCAAAAACATGCTGTTTCTTTTGATTCAGCAAATGTACCGATACATGTATTGGTATGTTTCTGATAATCTGGATTTTAGGGGGAAAAATTGTGAAACAAATGCAGTTGATTTCCTTATGTTGCAAACACTATAAAACTTCAATGATGAAGTGATTCACAGCTTGTTAGCTTATTTTGTGGCCCTGTTCTTGCTGCCCTGCCTCTTCAGGCTGTTGGAACTAGAATTCTGCTGATAAAATGAGAGTCCTGAGTTTATGCAAATTGATGACATTTCTAAATATCAGCCAGATAGCTAACTATCTACAGGATAAGACAACTATATGCTTTGAACTGAATTACATTGTTGTTAACCATAAACTAATTTTTCCTACCTTTTAAAGCCAAGCCTGGTTTGTTCAAACAGTCCTACAGGATAAGATAGAAGTCCCTAAATGAAATGCAATTTGATCTGTCCCTTCTGAAAGTAATGATGAAATCAGTGGTGCTAAAATAAACACACACCTTTATTTGGGAAGACTCCAGTGGCAATTTTCTTCTGGAGATCATTTTAAGTGCTCTGTGCTGCCTTTCCAAACTTAAAGTTGCATGTTAATTTCCTTTCTTCTCAACATCACAACTTTCATGAACTTTTCTTAACAATTTTCTTTTCTCTCTGTTTCCTTGTACCACCTTAAATCTGAAGGTAGGAGAAAGTATTTTCTGCTCACTTATTAAACTTTGAAAGTTTAATGGTCCAAAAAATATGAGTGGTTTATGGAGATCATTGAAACAAAAAAAAGGTACATGGAATGAAGGGGAAGAGGACAGTGCCAAAATAAACTATCTTCTAAAAGTGAAAATATAAATAGTATGTATTATAGTCATTTCTGTTATATATTAGACTGAGGATCCCCAAAATAAGAAAAACTTAAAACTGATTTTTTTTTTGTAATTTTCTCATTTGTTCACCTGCTAATTGTTAATTTACAATGTGTTCCTTATGCTAAGTTGGAAATATCTAGCACTTTCTTCTTCAGATCTATATCAGTTACAGATTTATATTAGAAAGGGAAAAGGGGTTAACCTTGGAAAAATAAACTGCATATCCTCAAAAAGAGAGTTGAAACCCAAGCAGCAGATATTTCTTATCTAACCTGAGAAATGGAAATGTCAGAATTATGAAATGAAAAAGGGATGACCTAATGGGTAGAAACAATAGAACAGAAAATGAGATAAAAATATTTTCAGGGATACTGGGACATATCTAGTTCCTTCAAAGTTGCTTTTCTAAAGTCCAGTGTGACATAGTTCTAGAAACTCTTTAATTATTGCTGCACACCCATATAAGAATCAGAAAAATGAGACAGAAACAGGCCTCCATGTTTGCATAAGCCTTGGCCTTCATTGAAGCTGCCCCTTAAGTGTACATTGATGTGTCCTGGACTTTGAATATGACCAAATTTCTCTTCCCATAAACATTGAACTTCACCTGGAAGTTATTTCACTCAGAAATATTTTCCTCAGTTCAAAAATATGAGGCACTCAACTACCCATATTTTCCTAACTGAAAGGTCAAATCTGAATGGGAAATCAACCTTGGTTCACTTCCTAAGAATACTTATACAGTTAGCTGCTCTTTCTCAGTGCATCAAGATAGCTTTCTTGACAGTCAAGGATCCAGTCAACCCATGGTATTTTAAAATTACCCTGCTTTAAAAGTCATAGGAAATTAGGAAAGACAGAGAAACTGATTATAGCGAGGGTTCTAGGAACACAGAAGCTTCAAGACAGAGATAAATATAAAATCAAGATGAGCTATTTAACTCCTTTTCTGTCCTATTGGGATGATTAAACTGGTTGCAAAATCCAGGTAGCAACAAGGAACAGAGAATGAGCAGGTTAATATCTTGCTCACTATTCTTTAATTTCGAATTACAGAGCAACCTCCCTAGATTATTCTATAATCCATACTTCCATTTCTGTGGAAGAACCAAGCAAGATACCACCAACAATCCAAGAAAAAAATGAGAGCTCATGTTGACGTGTTAGGCTTCCTCTATCACATCTCACTATTGTTTGTATCAGCACAGGCATGATTTACATTTATTAATTAAATTTACAGAATTAAATTCAGTTCTGAGAACTCTGTAATACATGAAAATTCTTCTTCATAAATGATGACAAGTAATGTCACTATCAAACTGCCCCTTTTTGGCATCCTTATTCTTACCTGATTAATTCTCAATTAAACCCAAATTCTCTGTCTTCAGTTCTTATTAATTCTTATCTCTGAATCCATGGTTGTGTTCATCGAGCAATTTCCAATTTCTATTGTTACCTGAATTTATTTGTGTATTTCCCCCTGCTGTTTTGACAGTTTTTAACCTGTATTTATTTTTATTTATATTTCACTGTCAATTTACCCTACTTGGCTGGTCATCTTCTGAGAAAACAAGTGAACTTATCAACAGATCTCTTTGTTTGTTATTACAAAAATAGATTTGTGCATTACTACATTTTCTCTTGAACCACCATCCTGTTTGTACTTCATGATGCCAGCTTCCCTTCATGTTTTCTATTCTCAAAGTTCTACATCCATCAGTAGTCCTCCATATTTGCTGCCTTTCTCTGATAAATTTTCCATTGCTCTGTTTAAAAAAAGAGCTGCAGATTTTTGTCATTCCTTCCTATACAGAAATTGTCAAACTACTAACCAGTCCAAGTGGTTTAATTTGTGTAATTTTGAAGTATCTATTCCTGTTACTTCAGCAATTCACCTTATATCTATCTCTTTTTGTCAGGATCAAAAAAAATTTGAACATAAATAAAAATTAGGCAATGAAAATAACCATTATTGAAATGTGTTTACCTTTCTTCTACATTTCATTAAAAAACATTCAAATCTGAGTGTAGGGTGAGTCCTGATACATTTTGTGAGACACATCTGTGTACTTTAATGAGTGTAGTTTATTTGATATCCCCATTAAAGAATTGAAAACCCAGGGAAACACAGTTTTTAAATCAGCTGCATTCTTAGGGATTTTTTTTTTCCTAACTCAATGAGTAATTTCTATGGACAAAACATGAATCACCCTAATTCTAATGATTTGGGAAGAATCTGAAAAAGAGATGAGTTTCCTTATAATAACTGTAGCTATTGAGTATTAAATGTCTCCTTTCTGAAGTTTCCTTACATGCACCTTATATTTAAATGCCACTAGAAGCAGGGGTTATTAGTTCCTTTTTACAACTGAATAAATTAAAATGCAAGCGAGACTGAGTCTTTTCTAAGGTCACTCTGCTTTTGCTTGCTGAATTTGCAGAAAATGAATCCATATTTGAACATATATCCTGTGCTTTTTCATGTGATAGGCTACTATCTCCTCAAAGGAAAGTTGAGAAAAGGAATTTATTGTACAAATCTTTTTTATCACAGTCAATGAAGAAACAAAATGTATTTAACACATTTTTTTTTTTTCATTGGACAGGCACCGGGAATCAAAACCTGGGTCTCTGGCATAGCAGGTGAGACCTCTGCCTGCTAAGCCATGGTGGCCCTCCCTCCACACATTTTTTTTTTTCTTACCTGGTACTTTGTTAAAAACTATTTGTATGGTTAAACACTGTAATTCTTTCCCACGTATCTTATTTGCTGAAATGTGACATATATTTCTCTAGATACTCAAGCATAAAGATTCTCCTAGGAAAATCTTGAAGATCCTACCATCAATAATCCTTATTTATTTATTTGCTATTTAATCAATTCCCTTTTCAAAAGCTGTTCCATTTCTGATATATTGCATTCCAGCCACTTGACAAACTAAGACACTCTCCTTAAGTCACAACAAACATTGTTTTTTCATCAGTCTCTTTGTCTCTTCTTATTCTTGATAGTCACCTAATT
The DNA here is from genome assembly GCA_004026745.1 of Myrmecophaga tridactyla. Lineage (NCBI taxonomy): Eukaryota > Metazoa > Chordata > Mammalia > Pilosa > Myrmecophagidae > Myrmecophaga > Myrmecophaga tridactyla. The sequence continues at coordinate 125,970 of PVIY010001103.1, forward strand.
ATAGATTGTCATGGTATTTAATGATCCAATGACCACTGAACACATATTTGGCTAAAGTAGGTACTAAATGAATGTAGCGTAATGAAATGGACAACTTTATGAATAAGTGCACTCATCTTTTTGTAATATAGGAAATTTTTCTTTGTGTTTTGTCGGGACTTATTAGTGACCAACAGAGGTATGATGCCACAGTTACGTTTTATTAGTCCATTAGTATTGTTCCTTTCAGTGACTCACTGGTTATTTTTTTCTACCTTTGACCAAAAGCCAAAATAAAAATATTCTTTGTTATAAAACTGCCTTCCACCCAGTTATTTTTGAGATTGTTTGAAAAAATGAATAATAAGAAAGAAAGAATCTTTCAGTTTCATATAATAATCCTTTCTACTGAAATGGCAAAAGTGATGCACAGCCTTGAGTGAGGAAAGCAAGGGAGGGAGCCAGGATAGAATTTAAACTCAAAGTCATCAACCCTCTTAAAAAAAAGAGACAAACTTCTGGCCAGGCAGAAACAATAATTAGTGCTAACAATTGTATCCTCAAATAATGAACAGGACCCCAAAGGAATACTTTTCATAATTTCACTTTGAAATCACAGAAATTCATATCAAGTTTAAGTCAGGCTAATTACAAAAGAAAGCCAAAAGAAAAAGCATAAAATAGGATAATATTTTCCATATGGCTCTATATGTTTGGTATAAATTTTCATTAATATTAATCAATAATATCATGACAATCATAAAAATATTCAATACTTATTATATTAGTTTAAATTATTAAGTGATGTCATAATTAACTAATTAACTAGCTGATCAATTAAGTATATTATTTGATCTTCCCAATCACTTTATTGGCCAGTACAATTGTTATATCAATTTTACTGAAGGAAACTGAGATTTATGAATTTTAGACAACTGGTCTAAAGGCTCATGACTAATATGTAGAAAGACCATTGTAGGAACCCAAGTGTGTTTGAATCCCCAGGTCATATACTTGACTCACTATGCCCTGCTACAGATCATTAGAGACATAGCTCTATATCCAATGGATTTTCTGCATCATTTTATAGCTTTATCTCTTGTAGTGTTTAGACTTTGGTAAAGCAGGAAATATTTTCTGGAACAGGACAAAGGAAATAAGGTCTTTCCATTTCCTGTACAAAAAGCATTGCACCAATAAGATATCATCAGCAGGAATTTATGAGTGAAAAGGCCACACACAGAATACAACTGTGTGTACACGCAAGGGCTTCTGAGCAAACAATGAGTAGGTGATCACAAGAAATGATCTTCCCTTGTAAAGTTGGAGTTGACAGGACAGGGAAAAGTAATTAAGTGGGCAAATAGAGCTAAGCCATGTTACTGATTAATTTACAAAACAATTAACTTTCCACTTAAAATTCAAATTAAGATTCTGTCTGCCTTAGGCAAACCAATGTTTGCAAATTTTAATAGGGTTAAACATTAAGTGCCTTACTTAAAACAAACTTCAGGCCACATTGGGTAAGAATATTATTGGAAATGCAGTACATGGCATTCTTGACTTTCAGTTATTTAAAAAAAGAAAGAAAATGAAACAATATATACGATAATACAACATGTTGGACTTATTAGTACCTCTTCATTGAGACTATGAGGAAAATGAGAAGTTGTGCAAATTTCCAATTCAAATATTTATAGAGATTTCGTAATTTTTAAAAGATGTTCAGGTTTATTTTGCATAAAATATCTTCTGAACTCTACCTTTCCAGCATTTCAAGATGTATTCTATGAACCAGCTTCCATGATAGACTCTGGGAACCAAGAAATATAAGACCTAGTCTCTGCTCTTTAAAAATGTACAGATACAGAACACTGAGGTGACAATGGAAAAAAGAAGTGCTGGGTTAATTAATTTTGCCATATTAGGCCAAGTCATTACAAAACTATAATGACTATACCATGTAAAAGGTACCAGATTTATCTGCTTGCGTATGATAAACACAAGCTGATCTGGTAACCCTTTCTAGATTGTTCATTGGAAGGAGTTCCAAGATATGAAAAACACTAGCGGACACTGATTCTGAGATTTAACACCTATGATTTTATATTCTTAGTGTGTTACTCCAACACTCCAGTCTTCACTGTCCTCAATGGCAGGAAGGAGCCTTGCCATGTCTTCACATTCCTAAAGTCTGCCCCGCGCTCCGACCACAGAAGTCCAATTATGTGCTGAACTGAGTCAGGCCTTGATTGGCTGCTCTGCTTAGTAGGTCTTGTTTTGTTCAAGATCAATGACCCAAACCATTGTTTTCACTTCAAAAAAGCACACCATTGACTACACACACAAGCAGGAAGAGCAATCTTTTTTGACCCATAAAATAAAGCATCTCTAAGGGGTTTGGGACCTTTAAAATGAAATTAAACAACTCATGAAAAGCACTGCCAGGGGTGAGTAAACACTCGGCAGAAACCAGTCTGCTCTCCCTGACATCCACACGCACTTCCTGGTTCTAGCTGATGCCTCCTTAACTTCCCTTCTCTGCCCCTTGACACCGATACCTTCTTTAGGCTTCCTGCCACGGAGACCTCCTGTGTGCGATTATCTGACTGGCTTCTGGAAGTTTCTCTTCATCCTAATCTCACGCTAGCACTCTGGACTCTCAGACATGCCAACTGTATTTTATCTCATTCCTTTGTTACCACACTGGAGTCCTGCCAGGTCTCCCGCCAGGTCTCCCGCCAGGTGAAGAATTAGGAACATGAAAGCGTGCCTTGCCTCTGTACAGTGCAGCCTGCAGGAACATTAGACCGGGAAGGGGTCTGAATAGTTATCTGTGACACACCTCATTCCATAGATGAGGGGACCAGAAGCTCTATATGGGTAGAAGAAGCTTCTCTTTTATATCAAAGAACTTGCATAATGCCTGATGCCATACAGATAGAGCTGACGTCTTTGTGCCCTGGTTCTTGACATCTCTGTGGGTAACTAGAACACTGAAACCAAAGAAAACCAAAAAAAAAAAAAAGGCTCATTTATGAATTTGTCTATCTTTTAACATTTTTCTTTTTGTCTTCCTCTCTACAGTGTAAACATTATGGGCAAAGCAACTTTGTCTTTTCACTAATGTATCTCCAGTTACTAGAAAATTATCTGTTCATAGCGAGGTTCAGGAAATAGTTGAAATGTTTTGAAAAATTATATAATAAATAAATGTAAATAAGTGAATGAATAATGTAATTTAAGAAAAACACTCTAAGCACACACTTTTTTTCTGCCTCCTATGTGTAAGTTATATAATTTTCTCAGTCCTTTTCAGGTCAATACCTGAGAAAGAGCCTAAAATAATACTTAGCTTTGGGTCTGTTAGCCCAATCACTAGAAATTTAATGCATCCTTTCTAAGAGGTAAAAATAATGTTCCAGAGGGCCATATATTTTGCTCCAACTTTCTTCAGTTTCCTAACTACTACCTGAAAATATCTACTCTACCTCCTTTTTCTCTTCTCAGTATGCAAATCTCCATTTTTCTAATGCTTACTGTTATTAATTTAATACTCTTCCAATTATCATGGAAAATATTGATAGGCTTGGAGTTTATACTCCCATTTTAGGTTTAGCATATGATTTTAATATCTTAGGTAATTATCAGTTATAATTATTATTCTCTAAATATATTAGTTAAAATCTATAGAAAAAGGTACACTGTAGGATATTAAGTAACTAATAAAAATAATATTCTTATATACATACATATGTACATATATATATATTCAATTTCATAAAGAACTTGGATATATATTTTCCACATGCTCTCATTGGATATGTAAGATCTATTGCCCTGCCACTTCTTTAGAGTTTATTAGAAGTCTTCAGAAAGTTAGTTTTCTGGAGCACCTTTAAATTGGAATTCTCATGAGCTAACCATGTTGCCAGGAATAGCATTTCATTTAGAATGAACATTAAGCTACTTAAATAGTTGTCTCAACCTGCATCAGGCTACCTTTATCAATTTGCCTTGTGATTTATTCTGATCTCAGAAAGGAAAGGGAAAGAACTTCAGCTACAAGTGAGTTAATGGGGAGTCCATTAAGTGAGCTGTTATCAGAGGCTTATTCAGTCCCCAATGAACAACTAACAAATGTAAAATTTGGAACAGTGATTTTATTCGGAAATATTGTTCATGAGAATATATGTATGTACTCCATTTGTAATAAAAATAATTTTGCACATGACATCTACATTTAAACAAAATAATTGCATAATCTCTTCAAAAATTTTTTTTCTTACCATCACTTGACATTCAGAGTCAATAAAATAGCATCCATTGACCCTCTATCCCATGTCAGGAACATTACATAAATTATTGTAATTGAATTAGGTGATTCCTTAATTTGGAAATGAAAAATCCCCTTTGACATTATTCCTTGCCGTAAAAAATGGTCCTTGCTGGAAGTTTCACAAAGATAGGTACCATCTCAGAAAGCAATTCACGACTGACTCTCTGAAGTTATAGCAGAAAATATCCAAAATACACAGAAGCTTACAGTGAATAGACTAGAATAACACAGCAGCCCATAAGGAATTTGACACTCCCAAACTCTCCTCTCCCAGACTATAGCTTAATTTTACATCTTACCGTATACATCCCTGTTATGTTTCTTGGTCACACCACCATACTTGACCCTGTGATTGAAATCCAGCACTGATCATTATAGAAAATGTAAAGTCAATTAGCAGAATTCAATTCTGGGAAACTTCTCAAGTCCGTTTTCCATTTAAAGAGAGTTGCCTGCCATGGAGGGCCCCAGTAGTCAACAGTTTGAATCAAATGTCATTTTAATTCATTCATTTGTTTATTTCTTCATTAATACATCAAATACTGATAGCACTGCAGGTACAAAATATACTAAGTACAGGAGACTAAAGCATGAAGATGACACAGTTCATTCCTCAAGGAGTTGCAGGGGAGAACAATGGCTGTGAGCATGACTCCTCCTTAGAACCACCCTTTCAGTTGATTCTAAGATCACAGGGTTTTTGACAAGGTGCCTCAAACATAAGTGCCTGCAGGGGCCAAGGAAGGAGCAGCAAAGAGTGAAATAGGACAAGTGAGAATGAAGCAAAGGCCACGTACATCCAGCTGATTTTTGTCCTATGGGAGCAGAGCCCACTGCTGCTAGAAGTTTCCATTTATAGAAAGAAGTCAAAAATAGTTGGGGTTTTTAAATGAAGCTCTCTAGTCTTCAATGTTGCCAGAACTGTGGTTGCTGAGAAGATGTTGGGACAAATTGGGTTCAAGTGCCACCAGTTTCCAACCTCTTGTCAAGACCCAGTGACTGCCAGGTTTCAGTTGACAATCAAGAAAAGCTCCTTGCCTGAGTAGTCACTGAGTGTACCTAAGTTTCTGTTTCCCCATCAACAGCAGGAGACCTGCTGGCTAACTCCATGGAATGTTATAAGAATTAATGGCCCTGTGAGTTACTTAAGATCTTCTTGGATAAAGGAACTGTACAAATAAACACTGAGATCACTAATACTATGTTTTACCCTGAAGAGTTGCATTGGTTGTCCCAAATCATGCAATTCAGTTCTGCACGCTGCACAAACACAGTGAAGGAAAAAGTACTTAATATTCTTTAATACCAACTTCTAGATCTTTCCTCTAAATAGCACATTTACAATGTATTTGTTATTTGTAAATGACTTAGGGCTGTTTGAAAAGCTCCCAAGAAAAATGCTAAATTTGCTTTCTAAAACAGTCTTTATTTTAAAAGGTAATCTTAGCAATTTTCAAGCTGTTCATACTAAACTATCTATGTGGATGAAACTGTGGGGACTTGAAATGCAGTCTGACATGAAGAAAGAAGATTTGCTGGAATTTGCTCAAGTTCTTTGGAACACAAATATACCATGATTTTCCACTCCAATATGACACTTTATCTGCCTGGTAGAAATGACAGTGATTGAGAACACTTTTGGGGATCTTTCCACTGCTTACCAACCCTAAGAACAAGGAAGTGAAAATAGCAAAAGAGGCCTCTATAGATGCACTTTTCCCCTAGTAGAAATTCTGTTTTGTTCAACACTGTCGCTCAGACAAAACCCATATTTACTTGTGCCACTGAACTGCATGCTTTTTCTTGTTTCTCTGGTTCTACCGGTGCTTAGGAAACAAAGCTAATGTCACGTGTTGACCAAGCTGGTGGCTTGAAATACTCTCTGTTACTCAGTTTCATCTTCATTTCGCTCCTTTGAGTATTGCATGACTGCTCCTGACAAAGCTATATCCCAAGAAGGCCCAAACTACCCTGTTTGAACAGGAGAAATGAGCATATACAGGATAAATAATACATTCTAATCACTCTCACTGCACAGTGTTTTCTTTCGTTTTAGTTTTCTCTCAAAAATTGAATATTGAGGGTATAAAATTAAACAAGACTACCTTTCCTTCAAGTAATAACAACAGATATCTGGCTGACTTCATATCTGGCTCCAATGGATTGCTGGGGATCTCTGTTTTGATTGGAAAGAGTTTTGTCTATCCAAAGTTATAAAATAGAGGTGAATAGAAGATGCCAGCTCTGCTCTTGAATCAGACAAACACAAGATTCTTTGGATTTTCAATCAAGTCCACCATGTAGCATTGTTCCCCTATGCACATCAGCTTCATAAAGGCTCTGCCCCAAGTGTAAGAAATTTCAAGCCCTGGGGAGAAATTGGCCCCATAATAACACAAATAATATATAGCTGTTTCACTTTTTTGGAAAAAAAATACCCTGCTAGAGACCAGAAAAGTCATAAGTTCTTTTTTGGAATTTGAGAATTTTTCATAGCTCAACACATGAAATACCCAGTTTTGGAAACAACTCAAAGAAGTATTTTTAAACATTGTTATCAATGCATAATAGTAAGGTAACTCAAAATTCACAGGCTAAATAGAAATAGGAATATTTTCTGTATTCTCTTACAATAAAATTGGGTAATGGTGATATTGCTTTATACAATATCAGGGCTTAGGATATCATGCATATCAAATAGAATTATTCTCACAATACTGCTGTATTTCTCTACATTCATGATGACCATAGAAAGGACAATATGAGCCTGTAGATAAAATATAAAAGAGTATCCTCTAAGATTAGCAGGTTGAATTTCACACACTCATTCCTGGCTTTCTTAGTAGTGTCTGATAAATAATGCAGACCCCTTTCCTATGTCTCCACTTCTAAAACTCAGACCTAACCTGCTTTGAGTTCTTTGAAATGCCCAGGTGTTATTACAATTTTTTTTAAAGAAAGTGTCACAGAATTATTAAAGTGCATGACTGAATTGATATTTGAACTTCTGTCTCATCTGTAAATATGCCCTCTGAATGCCATCTTGGTTTGTATCCAATAATGTGGGAGCAGACTTTATTAGTCTTTGCTCTGGAGAAAGGACTGCTACCTACCGAAAAATTATCTTGTCTTCTTGCAGCTTGAATTGGTTTGAAGTCATATGTATCTCAGAAAAATATGTTCCTAAATTTAAGCCATTCCTATAGGTGTGAACCCATTGTAAGTAGGACTTTTTGATGAGGTTACTTCAGTTGAGAAGTTATTGCTCACCTCAAACAGGATAGGTCTTCTATTACTCAAGTCTTTTATAAGCAGAATGAAATTCAGACAGAGAGAGAGAGAAAGCTGAAACCAGCAGAAGTGAAGGGAGAGACCAAGAGACCCCATCATGTTCCTTGCTTTATGACAGAGGAGCTGAGGATTGCTGGCAGCCAGCCCCAGAAGGCATTTTTCTTAGCATGGCATTAATGTTGCCTTGATTTGGACTTTCTTTTAGCCTCAAAACCATAAGTAATACATTCCCATTGTTCAAAAAGACCCATTTCATGGTATTTGCTTGAGTAGCCTAGGAAACTAAACTAGAGCCCAAGGGCATGTTCTCAGAAACTCTACTGCTATTTTGGCCATTACTGTTTCTACATGATATTAAATGAAAATGAGATGGCACTTAAAGAAATGAACAAATGGATGCATGTAATTGAATCTGAGTAGTAAAAGTGATTTTTTGTATGGAGGGTCAGCAGCAAGGTGGGGTTAAGGCATGGAGAGTGATCAGTCAATAATAGCATTTATGGTATCTGAGACATATAAATTGCCAGATTACATGACTGATCCTTATGATGTCTCTCCAATAATGTCTATCACATTTTTTTTTCTCCATCTTCTGGCTGAAGGAACTGAGGTCTACAGAAGTTCAGAACTATACACAGCAGAACTGAAATGTCACTCAAACCTTTCTGCCTCCGAAGTCCCTATTCCTTCTACTTCAACATTTTCAATCTTCAACTCCACTTCATTATAAAAAAGGAAACCTGGCTTAAATGTTTCCTTAAAGAAGTTTAAAACATTCAATTCACTGTGTCTAAGATAAAGCATGAAGTAATTAAAATGGCTTTCAATAAGTGTAAAAAATTTTGGAAATGTATTGGAATTTGATCCAATTAGATTATGATCAAGTTTAGAGAAAAAGAAAAAAAATCTATTGATGGAGTAAAATATTTAAAAAATAGAGAGAAAGAAATTGAGAGGCTTAGAATAGAGATCACAAGGAGACAGAAATGGAATAAGAAGTGAAGCAGAAGTAGAAGAGAATGAGCAGGGAGGCATAAGCAGACTCAGAATAGGCAGAGATAGAGTACTCTCAACACCTTCCAATACTGTTCTAGCATGTCTGCCTGTACCACAGAGTCTGGAGAAGAATAAACCACCCTTTTGGATGTACTTGCATGAAACTTGTTCTGGGCCACAGTCCATGGGAAAAATGTGAATGGTTGCAGCTTATTCATTTTGTCGGCTTTGATGGTGACAGAGGAGATATGTTCCTGGTGCCAGCAACTGTGGTGGTGGTGGCTTCCTGACTTGAAAAGAAATCTTCTGATTTGGTGGAACATTTCCAAATACTTCAACTTTCAGATTATGGCAAATGCTAGCACCTCTCCTGGTAATCCAGCTTTTCTTTGTGGTTTGGGGGCTCATCCGTGAAGGCTCAGGTTATATATAGTCTCTTGGTTCAATCTTCACAACAATTCTACAAATTGAATATCTATCCCTTAGGAAATACTTTTCTGTGGACACTAACAAGAATAGATTCACAGTTTCAAATTCTGACAAATACGGAAGAGAGCTGAGTTGGGTAGGACATAAAGGAGAGAGATCCCTTACTCTTCAATTTCATTGCTATTCAACGGAGCTGTGAACTTGTTTTCTGCTCATTTTTGGAATAACTGATTAATCTCTGTGAACAGAGACTCTTTAAACTTTTAGTGGATCCATTCTGAATATAATATACATATCCTATTAATAGGCAAATTTATTAAGATTCATCAATGAGGTCTAAAGCATAGCCACTTTAGAGACTTGATAAACTCAGGCTAATACACGAGTTTTCCATTCCTGGTAGACACTAACATTGGCAGTCTTTTTTTTTTTTTTTTTGTCTGTTGGTTGGTTTGTTTCTTTTACAAGATCATTACAAAAGCAACTGGTGTTTTCTTTGGGAGTAGAGTATCAGAAAAAAGCATGGCTTAGAATGGCACACCAATTTCAATGCACAGTCAATTAAATTGTGTAAGAAATAGCTAAGTGTAATCAGAGACAGAAATAATGAGTTTAAGCCAGCCACATGAGGCAGAAGGAATAACAATGACTTTAAGCAATATGTCAAGACAAAGAATTACGTAAGAGGAAATAGTCCATTAATAAATGACTGAATAAATAAGCATAACATTTGCTCTATATCTTAATGTGAGCAGAGTAGTTTCCATAGTGTCCATCAAAAGAAAAATAAACAAAGGAAGCTGAGAAATGCAGTGAAGTTAAGGATCAAGTAGAGGCAGTCTTTCAAAGTGAGCTCAAAAGGAGGATTCTAAGCAAAACTCTTCATGCTCATGTCTAAGGTATTGTGCTTTTAGGAAAAAAAAAATTCCAAATGCAAAATCATAGTTTCATAGAAGAAGCAGCATTCAAGATGTTTAATCACTGTGAGGATGGAAGGGAATCAAAATAGATGTCAACTGGAAAAGTCAAGATCTTGCTAAAACTGCTCGGGTCCCTTTCGGTTTTACATTAATGCTAACGGCAACTGGTGTGGGAGAGGATTCACCTCTGAGAAGATTAAACAATAACAAATAGAGCAAGAAAAAGGGTCTATCATTTGACTATACGGAAACTTCAGGTAAAAGTCAATATGCCTTGAAAGGGAGATGACATATCATGGAATTTGGCTGAAGGCTTTTACGGTGTGTGAATTCCTTTAATTGGAGAGAGACAGGTGAGGGCCAAGGGAGGGGTAAGGAGGGGGACAGGGACACAAGGTTTGCAAAAAAAGCCACCTTTCAGCTTAGGATCCCTGTCACTTTTCCACAGCTGTTTTCTTTGACGCAATATGAAATATTAATTTTCCCTTTGGGTAAGCCAAACATATTACACATGGTGTGATTTAACACTAAAATTCAACCTACTTTTCCCAAGGAGATAATTAATAATGTGGTGTTTAAAGAGTTAGGACTTTCTGCAAATGAGGACACTTGATATAATCCTGGCTTTAAAGAAGAAAAGAGAATTTTTTTTTCCCAGCAAAGGGATTTTAACCATCTCAGCCCCCTTCTCCCTAACAGGGAGTAGATGGATACAGATTCCTGAAGAGAATGGTGAAGCAGTAGTTGCTGTTGAGAGTGGCATATAGCAGCAGCAATCTATGAGCTAGGTGAGAGTTTTTAGTATATATCAAAGGGGAGAATCATTTTCTGTTTTCCATCTACTCATGAGTAAAGATGTGAGCAAATGCATAGGCCAAGACCAACATTTAGCAATAAGGGGCCTGAGGAGAGCAGCAGAAATCCTGAAATGATTATGTGAAAAGAATATCATTGTAGTCAGCCTAGAGGTTTGCTTAATGGGACTAGTTATGGATTCTGGCCAGCTCCTTAGGGAGAAGGAACAAGAGAGTGATTCCATGTTCCTCTGGGTATCTTTTATAGAGCTGTATTTCCCATAAATATCTAAACCATATATAGGTTTTATTGCAGATATCAATCAAGTAAGTCACCATTTGACTGGGGCTGTGTGTAGAGCAGAGGCTCTTTGCCATCACTCTTTGAACTTTGCTCATGCCTTTACTACTTGTGCAGTCTTTCCTGTTGAGTTATATCTAGAAAAAAACTCTTTGTTTCCCAATAAAATACTGTAAATGTCGGCTGTGGAGGTACAATTCTGTAGCTCTATCATTCTACCCTGAACACCAAGTTTCTGTATCCTATTAAATGTGAGACCTCAATTCTGCCCCTGGAATCCACACTCTCATTTGATCATGAGAATGACATTTAATTGCTTTTATGAAAAAGAGGTTTTGTATGGTGTGTTTGGTTTGGTTTACAAAATTTTTTTTAAATGTTCTTTATTACTCAAACGTATAGATGTCATTTTCTTATTACTTTTGTTATTACTGTTCAATACCAACAGCTACTATTGATTAAGGACTTACTATGTACAAGACACTTTAAGCTCTTGGTGCCTATTTTCATAATTGATCAACATACCTTGGGGAGATATTTTTATTTTTATTTCCATATTATACATGAAGAAACTGAAGCCAAAGGAACTTTAGAAATTTGCTTAAGTCTACACAGCTTGTAAGTGAAACACATGGGCATGCTTATTTGTTTCTCTAGAGGAAACAGTAAACTTAGAAGAAGTTGAGAGGTATTATTGTGCAATCAATGACTAATATCCTGAAGCACAATTTGTATATTAGCATACAGAGAGAAATACATAATGCCAATTCATATAGATATGTTTTAGGCTTGAGAAGGAACATAAATATCCTTTCATACTCATAATATCTATTAGGTTGGGAAGAGAGGTTATATCGATTAAAATATATGAATGTGGGAATTGAAATTCAGAGATGTGATATAATTTATTAAAACCACAGAACTAATAATTGTCAAAGCTTGAGTCTTCTGACTGTAGATCTGTCTTTTTCCTACCCACAAGTTCCACCCAAGATATAGCCTGCCAGTCAAAATATATGCACTTGCCTAAATCCCAAAGTCTTACCCATCTGAGATATTTTTAGAACATGAAACATTTTAAAATTCTTAGCTAGTATTTATAAACTAGTGAGGACTATACACCTGCAGGAAGGAATTTGAGACCCTTTGTCTTAAAAATTAAAATGATCAGGTCATTTGGTATCAATGAATTCCCTATAAATGAAAAGAACATTAAGAAATGAATATTTCAAATGTTTATTCACGTCATAGAAAAGATTGATCTTCCCACATTTCATTGTCATTTTTCAAGAGAGATTATGGCCTGAACTTTGCAAACCAGGTTAATGCCTGATGAAATGGAGGAAGTAACCAATGTGAAAAATAGTATTTATGCTTATGCTATTGAATATCAAAAGTTAATGGTTATGCTTCTCAAAGAGCATAAGCACATGACTTGAAGTACATAATGATGTCTCAGGATAGTGGGGGGGAAGGGCATGGGATAAATACTGGCTGGGAAAGCCACAGAACTATCTTCCCAAATTGTCAACTTCCTCAGAGACTTGGGAGAAATAAACTTAAATGACTTAACTGGAGAAGTAAAATATTATTTAATATACTGAAATAAATACATGCATGACAGATAATTAAAAATATTATTGTCCTAGTTTGCTAGTTACCGGAATGCAATATACCAAAAAACAGAATGGCTTTTAAAAAGGGGAATTTAATCAGTTGCTAGTTTACAGTTCTAAGGCCAAGAAAATGTCCCAATTAAAACAAGTCTATAAAAATGTCCAATCTAAGGCATCCAGGGAAAAATACCTTGGTTCAAGAAGTCCCATGAAGTTCAAGGTCTCTCTCTCAAATGAGAAGGCACAGGGTCAGGGTTTCTCTCTCGGCTGGAAGGGCACATGGCAAACATGGCATCATCTGCTAGCTTTCTCTCCTGGCTTCCCTTCATGAAGCTCCCTGGGAGGCATTTTCCTTCTTCATTTCCACAGGTCGCTGGCTGATGGACTCTCTGCTTCTCATGGCTATGTCATTCTGCTTTCTCCAAATCCTTCTTTCTCCAAAATGCTTCCTCTTTTATAGGATTCCAGTAAACCAATCAAGACCCAAATGGGTGGAGACACATCTCCACCTAATCCAGTTTAACAACCACTTTTGATTAAATCACATCTCCAGTGATGTGATGCATACAATACTGAATAGGGGTTAGAAGAAATGGCTGCCTTTACAAAATGTGATTAGGATTAAAACATGGTTTTTCTAGGGTACATACAACCTTTCAACCCAGTACAATTATATTCACTGAAACAAATCAAGATGCGAGATTTCTGAAACTATGACCTCAAGCAAGGGTGTACAGGTGGATTCACCTTCCTTCTTTCGTGGGCATGCCTTTGATTTGGGGAACTTCCACTAGAGAAGCTGAGAAGCATTGATTTAGGGAAGTATGGAGACATTTGAAAAAGAGTTTGTAGCTTTGGTTTGTTTTAATACAGTTAGTAAACCAGGGCAAGAAATTACAAAAGAGATTTAATAAGCTGCTCTCTAACATCAGGAATCTTCTGACATCACAGTGCTCTCTGAGGCCTAAATTTGTAGGGCTTCTAATGAGTCCTAAGTGTTGCATCATTTTAGCTAATATTACAGGAATCTGAAGACCCAGCATTTAAAACTGAGAAAATAAACAAGTAACTGCTCACTGCTCACCACTGATTTATTCATGAATGTCACATTTTCAGAATTCACCTGCCGAGACCAGGTGGCAAATGGTGGTTTCATTCATTTCCCACCATTGAACAATCAGAAGGGGAATGGAGTCATAACTTTTGAGAAACAGAGTGACTATTTTTCAGACCTGAAGGCTCAACTTCAGAAGAGATTTATAGTCTTTCAGGTTCACACATCTAAGGATATGACTGGATTATGAAACATTTGTGTGATTATATTTCTAATGAAACTGAGAAAGTGCAAATTTTGACCAACGAGAAGACAAAGCATCCATATAATTATTGAAGTATGTGAATGAAATGCAAAATTATCCTGAAACTTAAGGCAATAAATACACTCCTGGTAGCTGCATGAGTGTACATTGGCTTTCATGAAACCACTGGTATAGACAATAAGAATCTCTGACAGTAGTGAACTTCTGAGTCAGAACTGACTTAGACCCAAGTTGAATGCTCCCCAGCATTCTCAAGAATGACTCAGGTAAATATTAGTAATATATCTGACTGAATCAATAATAAACAAAAGCTAGACTAGACCTCTGTGCCTTTGTGTGAATGAAGATGACTGTATTTGCTTGCAGACAGCACATAATTTTATTATTGATCACATACTTAGGTGGTCACATGACCTAAACAAATAAGATTTTCTGATCACATGACCTACTGCTGCCTTTAGATAAATACTTCTTGTTCCCTGCTATGCTGTGGTCTCTGTCAAAATGAAATAATTAAGTTACGGCGCGACTATAGAATGCTGAATACTTTTCACTTTTGTTCATCTAATTATCACAGCTGCATCTTGAGGTTAATGGTATAATTGTCATTATACTATGGTGAGAAAACTGAGACTGAGGTCTCACAGCCACACGGAGATGATTAAAAATGGGGTCTGCGGGCTCCAAACACAGTAGACCATGTTATTTGTGCCTCTTCAACTTAAATGAGCTTCAACTCTATGGTACTTAAAATATGAATTCAAGCACAAGCCTCTATTCATTATTTATAATCACTCAGCATTGCATTGCTTAGTTGAAAATGCATCTAATGATTGTGTGTCCTATATGTACAGTCCCAGTATATTAGTGCTTAAGAAATGCAGCTGATTATAAGAGCTTATCATATAAAAGTATGAAATATACAGTTTATACACAACTTTAATTAGACTGTAAGGATTGGATATCTTCATATGCACAGTCACTTGTTCATGCTCTAAAACTCCTGCAGACCATAAGAAGGGGAGATGTTGCTTTGAAGGAAATTTTATAGATGATTACATACTCTTTGAGAGTACTCATGTTTTTATTTTCTGTGCTCCCAATTAAGATCAATTTATAGAAACTCTCCTAACTATAAAAATAAGCACCGAAACTAACTGCTTTAATATTAACCAGTTAATTCTAAAATTCTTGAGGTTTGTATGCATGGGCCCGTGATTTTTATGAACACATACAAAATTGTTCCAAATAGTTCACCTTTGTTATCTACTTCATTCCACCTCATGTAATGATAATGTTTTAAAAATATATTAGGCATGAGGGACATCTTCAGTCTGCAAGAACACTTTTCAGGATCACATTACTAAACATGTGCTCAGAAAATAGCTTCAAAGATAGCATGATGATTAAATATTCATATTATTCTCTTCCTGTCTACTATGATACTTCCCATTTTTCTTAATTAAGAAGTAAAGCTGCCTTAATCATTACAGAGCTTTCCCTTAATTAAGCACTTACTTGTAAACCATATTAAGAAGAGGTATCTTCATAATAGGCTTCATTTTTATGTACTATGTAATAAATCATTAAAATATATATATTTCATAAAACGTCCTTTTTTTCAGAGCAATAATAAAAAAAATAATTGATTTTTCAAACCATAACATATAAAAATAATTTTGGAGGAAAGAAAAAAACCTAAATTTTAGAATTAAAGACTGCTATAAAAATTAATATATGTACTTGGTTTAACTAAGTGTATATAATCTTTATTGATTTCTTTAGAATGCTATAATGTCAATAGAAGACATGCCCATCATTTAAATGCCTTATAAACATCCTACTAAGGTTTTATTAATGTTCTTATTCTCTTAACTGCAGGAAAGACAAATAGACATTTCATTTGAATAATGCCAGAGCAGTAGGGCCCCTGAAAAAGATCACCAATTAGCTTTATCCCTCAAAATATTCAGATTTCCACACAATCATCCATAATATGTACTTCCCCTATGAAATCTTTCCAAATCTGAAAAATATACTGTATTAAATAAAATAATATTAAAATAAATTAAATTGAATACAATAGTTAATAATCTTACTTTTCACTTTGATAAAACTTTTCTCAGCAAGACTGCTGAGTTTAGTAAAATTGCAATGAACTTTTATTGCTCTTTGACCATTTAGCTAAAATGAAAGTCAGTATATAAATCCTTATTGAATTTTTATTGTAGATATGTCTTGCTCAAAAATTTGCTGTTTGGATGACCTACTTAAAATAACTAGACTTCTTTCACTTTAAATATTTGTTTGCAAATAACCTTATAGATTTGGGATAGAAAATAGGTGCTATCCACAGTGTTACTTTCCCATTCTACACCCACAGTCAATTGATTCCACCCTCTGAGCCCAGATATGCTATAGAGTCATTCTCAAAAACTCTATACTCTAAGCAGCAGTTGCTTTGTGTTTTGAAATCTATTTGACATCACTGATATAAATTGTATGAAGCTAAGAACACTAAGAATCACTGTTCATAGCTATTTCAACCATAGGATCAGTTAAGCCATGTGCCTGGCAGCCAAGTTCTGTGCTGGGGAACACTTAACACGCAGCAATGTGGGAATATGGGAATGCAATGGAGAACTGATTAAGGTATACCCGGCAGTTCCAGAATATGGTCCTGAAAAGGAGAGTGAGTTACATTTCAGGAAGAGAGAAACCCACGATGTTTTTTTGTCATTCCAATAGTGCTACCCGCGTGCTTCTCAACCTCAGCTCTCTCAACAATTCTTCAGTGTCAGCATCTTCTTGTCATAACTGTTGGCACTTATTTAGTTTTCACTGTATAGCAGACACCATTAGTCATTTTTTATTATGTATATAGCAGCTATTATCTATCTCTTTAATAGCTATCGTGATTGTAACAATGCCACAAGATGGTATATTTAATTTCCCCTTTTAATAGATGAAGAAATGGAATCTGTAGGCTGTTCTCTTCCTGACCATAGCAATCACTTTGCATTCATGAATAACAGAAATAGTAAAACAGAATAGACACCAATTACCTCTTTTTTATACGGATGATCATCATTGTTGACTTGTGTCTAGTTTGATCTCTTTTGTCATATTAGCATTTCAGAAGATGTTGTGCTTAATGGACAGAGAATCAACTCTCCCACCTTGCAGGATTAAAGGGACCGCCACACAAAGGTCCTCACAGCCTCAGACACTGGGCAGAACTGACACACCAGCCGAAACTGACCTTCTCATAAAGCTCGGTCATCTAACCCAGCTTAATTTTTCATATTTAAGCATATTAATGCCAAATAAAGAAGAAGTCAAGAACATTAATCCATTTTTTATTAATAGTTGCTAAAAATTAAGTTAGTCAAGTTATGCTTCTATCAGCTTGTTTCCAGAGCCTATATTTTAAATCGTATCATCAGAATGATAAATTACACGCTAAAGTTATATAAAAATTGTAGGAAAGTAGAGCAGACGAATTCTAAAAAATGATTCTCATTTATAATCTATGACTATTCTACTTAGTTTCTCAGGTTTCCTACCCACTAAAAAAAAAAAAAATCAGTTTTGCCCCCAGCCAAAATATTGCATATTGAAGGAACTGGGTGTATCTACATAAGCTCATGACCAGGGACACTGGTTTTCTACTTGTCAGCACTAAAGTTCCCCCTAGGAATCTCTCTTTTTTTTTCCTTTTCTAAGTCAAGCTCTTAATTATGTCCTTGTAATTATTTATGCTTATCAATTCACATGAGAACAACATAGCTACAGGGCTCCCTCCTCCCCCATTGGTTTTACAGCTTGCTAAAACAAAGTCATTTCATGAGCTACCAAACCTGATGAGTGGCCTTTCACATCCTGGCACATAATTAATATCAAACAAATTTTTGTATCCTAGAATGCGATTTCTGGAATGTGATTTGGTGCACTCAATCATCCACCTTTGTTCATGGAAACAAATTAACTACTAAGGCTGATGAAAAATGATTCAGTCCTTAGGTTTTTTGAATGGGTGTGTTTTCCTTTCTTGGGTACATTCATTTAGCAGGTTTTCTTAGGGCTGCCTTAAAAATTTACCACAAATTGAGTGGCTTTAAACAACAGAAATTTATTGTCTTACAGGTCAGGAGCCCAGTAGTCCAAAATTCAGGCATTAAGCAGGATGGTTCTTTCTGGAAACTCTGAGGGAAAAAATACCACATGCATTTCTCTTAGTTTCTATGGTTGCTGGCAATCCTTGGCATTCCTTAGCACCTAGCTGCATAACTCCAATCTCTGTCTCCATCTTCAAATGGGGTTCTCCTATATTTGTCTTTGCCTCTCTTCTCCTTGTCTTAAAAGGATGCCAGTCATAGTGGATTTATGGCCCACTCTAATCCAGTATGGCTTCATCTTATCTAATTACATCTACAAAGACCTTATTTCCAAATAAAGTCATATTCTGAGGTTTCAAGTGGATATGAAATTTGGGGAAATACTATTCAACCCAGTCCAATAGATAAGAGACTAAAGTTAATAACAAAGTACTGCAGAAAGAACACAGGACTAAGAAATTAGTGCCAACCATTGCGTTGATTATTTCAGGTCTGCTGAACCAGGTGTCAATGGAACAAGGTGACCTAAAGGAAACACATGAGCTGCTACTTACTGCATTGTACATGACAGGAATTGTGTGAGATTATTTTATTTCTTTCTACCCCTGAGTGAACCTATGATGCAATGGTATGTCCAGGTTTAGAATGGATCTTAGTATTTACTGACAATTTAGCAAGCAGCTATGGGAAAATTGCCTTTTAAATTTGCTAGGATAAGCGTAGCACTCTAAATATTTAGATTGTTTTCCTGAATGTGGAGACTTAAATTGATCTTTGAGAGTAGGCTGTGCCTTTGTTTTGAGAGAGGCAAGAGGAACAATAAAATTTTAATGGCAGTTTAGGTTAGATGAAAGTAAAGACAAGACCCCACCATGAAATTGGGATTCTGGAAACAGCAGAATGGAATAGCATAATAATGCAAAGATAACCTGTTTTGTGGAATAAACTGTGTTGGGAAAACTGTTTTGTTCATATCTGTGGTATTGAGAGAAGTTGAGACCAAACTTTGAATCAAAGAGCCATATTCCAAGGTGAGAAGGAGAGAGAGCTGCTGTAATGAAGCTATAATTGGTGCCTACAGAGAAAGCCGGCTGAGAGGAGGTTCCAGTAGGGCAGGATTTGTGGACTCTGGGACCTGTTATTTTGGTTGTTTGTTTCATCACTTTGTAGTTCATGTCAGATATCCTCAAACATAAACATACACAGACACATGCACAAATGTCTATCATGATCTTAGTTATTCAGAGGGCCTAAAATACTGTTGGCTGTATGTGTGCTGAGAGATTTACTATGAACCTGCTTAGTCTGAAGGAAGTTAAATCATCTGGATGATGATGATCATGAAGAAAAGCAGAGAACCACTCTGAAGCAAACAGTGGGGAGGGAGTTTTGGTAAAGACTGGAATTACTAGAGCCAGATAGGAACAGCTCCCAGATCATGGAAATGTTAGCCTGAAGGGCAAATCTGATTCTCAAAGGGTAGTGAACCCTGCGAACAGCAATTACAACAAAAGAAACAAAGGTTCAGAGGCAAAAAAGTAGTTAACAACTGGCACCACAGTGACATTCTTATTTCAAATCTCAATTGTTAATTGTGATTGAGGCTGTATTGGGCTAGTTTGTAGAAGACCAATCCTTCCACTAAGAATAATTTGAACAGCTGAATTTAAATAAAATCTGTATAAAGCCATCTGAATACTACCAAGGAAGTCAGAACTTGAGTGGCTAAGATCCAAAGAGAAGAGGCACTCATTAAAGTGAGTTTAAACTACATTTCTCCTTATGGCATTTGCAATTCATAAGGGAGGTGGAATGGAACACTTAGAAGCCAAGCTGAAGTTGGGCCAAAAAGGTAAACATTCTTTTTTTTTTTTTAACATGGGCAGGCTCCAGGAATTGAACCCAGGTCTCTGGCATGGCAGGAGAGAATTCTGCCACCTAGCCACTGTTGCACTTCCCACGAAAAGGTAAACATTTTGAATAGAGATTTTTGAGTCTTTCAAAAAGAAGAATCCAAATGATATTCAGAGCTACCAAAGGTGACAGTGAGAGCCCAAGAACCTGCAGAGAATGGAAGCTCAGAGAACGTGAGCCCAAGAGTTGAGCCACTTTCCCCCTGGAGGCAGTCATGGATTCAGAAGGTGCTCAGGCCAAGAGACAGAGAAGCTGAGCAAAACAAGTGCTATTACAAGGCTGAAAAGTTGACCAAAGCTCTTGGCAATTCTTAATGTTGGAGTACTAAAAACTAGATTTAGTGTGGAGATCCCTGGTAAAGAAGTTAGGTTTTCAGATAATATCCCTGAAGGACTACATTCTAGAAGTAAAAATATAACAGAGGTGTGTGTGTCAGACCTTAAAAAGACTACAACTCACTCTTAATTTAGCTCCAACACTTAGAATATTAATATAAATGTAGTATCTACTTGCCTACCAGAAACTAAAGGGATAATCTAGACGAAAATAGCAAAATGTAGAGCCTCTAATAAGTCTTGTATTCAATTAAATTACCAAGAAATGTGACAAAGAAAAAAAATAGAAAGTTGAAACACCCCCAGGTGATCCAGATATAGATGTGAAACTGGGTAAGGACAATGCAAAATTGTAAAACTACAGGCCATTCTCTCATATGAATTTAGATGCAAAATTTTTAAGCCAACTCTTAACAAATTAAATCCTGCAATGTTTAAAAAGGATAATATAGCACAGACAATTTGTTCAAGGAATGCAAAATTCTACATACACACACACACACAAGTAGCAAAGGATATTCTCAATAGATAAAAGCATTTTTACAAAACTCAACTTCATTTATGAAAAAAACATACAAACTGGAAAAGGTGAACAAGAGATTTCACTTCACCATTGAGCATAACATTTGCTGTAGATTTTTGTGGACACCCTCTTATTCAAAATGATATGACTGTATATGTAAGTAATACAAAATATACTACAAATCAACTACTAGGACTTATAAATGAAATTATCCAGGTCATTGAATACGAGGTCAAATGCAATAACTAAAAATCAAAGTATTTATTTTTTTCAGCAGTAAAAGTATTAGAAAATAAAATACAAAATAGTTTTTAAGTTATTTTCTTACTTAAAATAAGCAAATGCATAGCTATAAATCCAATTTAAAAGAATTAAATAAAAGGTGATATTTATTTCATGTGTTGGCTAGAAAACTCAGTGTTAAAACATCTATTCTCCCCATGAATCTATAGATTCAATACTACCTTAATCAAAATCTCATCAAATTTTATTTTAAAAAATTGACAAGCTCATTCTAAAATTTGTGTGGGAATGCAAAAGGCAGAAGCCAGGAATGCAGTGTGGAGAAAAACCAAGACAGAGGCCTTACAAAATAAGATAATAATTTGATTAGTGATACAGTAGTTAGGGTAGATAAATTGACCTAAGGAAAGAATATAGAGACCCGAGAAATAGACTTACAAGTATGGGCAATTGTTTTATGACAAAGATTTCACTGCAGAGGATTGGAGAAAGAATAGTTTTCAGTGAATGGTGTTGGTACAACTGGACATTTATAAGAAAAAATATTGGAAATTATCCCTCCACCTTACACTATGCATAAAATTAAATTCCCAGTATACTATAGCTTTAAATGCAAAGGGCACTGGACTAAACCTTCTAGAAGACAAAAAAAGAGCAATGTAACCATGACTTCAGAGGTAGGAAATGATTTCTTAAATGGGACACAACAAACACCAATCTAAAGTAATAAAATAAGATATTGGACCCTATTAAATTTAAAAATTCAAAATAATACTATTAATTGAGAAATCACAAAATAATACTATTAAATTAGTGAAAATGCAAATCACAGAGTGGGGCAGAGGATATTTACTATATATACTATATGTATGTATGTGTATGCATATATGTAAAGGAATAGACAACACCATTTAAAAACCAGCAAAAACTTGAACTGATACTTCGTAAGAGAATATCCAAATTAATGCATAATGCAAGGTACTTACCTCATTAGTCAAAATGAAATCACATTAACAAACCACTTCATATACCCAGCAGGATACCTAAAATGAAAATGACTGAGGGCAGGTTTTGGTGAGCACGTGATGTAAACAAGAGCTCTCCCCCATACTGCTGGTGGGAATGTCAATTGACAACATCTTGCAAATGTACTTGGCTGCATCTACTAAAGCTGGACATTAACATGCCAAATATCTCAGAATGTTTACTAAGTATATATCCCATAGAAATATGAAACACGTGTCTATAGATAACTACAATAATGCTTATAAGAGCACTATTTGCCATACAACCTAAAAGTGGAAGTAGTCTAAGTGCCCGTCATACTGTAATATATAAAGTTCTTATACATACAATGATATACTATAAAGCAATGAAAATGATCAAACTACTGTTACATTCAACCACATGTAAATGAATCTGACATAATTTTGAGCCAAAGGTTGTTGCACATCAAAGAGGATATACTCTATGTAAAGATTTTTAAAAGGCAAAACTAATTTATGGTAAAAGTCAGGGTAGCAGTTGCCTTTGGGGAGGAGAGGCAGGTAGCGCTGGAGAGGCATACGGTGGACAGTATCCCATCTGCTGATACACATTGTACTTGTACATATGTTGTCACTTTTTGATGATTCATCAATCTACATACTCTAAATTTTTCTCTTTCCCTGTGTCTATAATATTCGAGGAAACATATTCACTAAACCAAATTTTTAACCATAATGTAGTGAGTTGTAATGCTTCCCACAAAGACAAATGTTTAATATACACTTGTGAAACGAATACCTACACAAGGAACATGAGACACTAAGCAATCTGTGATTAACTCTGCATTGGGGTGTCTGAGAGACAATCAGAGAATGCCTGAAGTAGGGCAATCGAGTGAAGTAGACATTTTCTAGTCACAAATTGGGAAGGAACCTGGAGAAAAAAATAGTAAGAGCTGAGAAACCTTCCAAAACAATAAAATATGGGAAAGTATTATCTCCTAGCAGATGCTGAATTACTTGCTGAACTTTGGTCATTTGAAACCTGTTCCTGCATTTTATCAGTCTATGAAACAGGAATGCAGCGAAGGACTGTCTCTTCATGGGGCTGATTTTCTATTTCTTGCCTCCTGCTGCCTACCTCCTAGACATGTGGCTATTCATTAGCCCCAGGGGGAGGCTGGAGAAAGGAAAGGGGGAAAAGTCAAATTAACTAATTAAGCAGTCCTCACTGAAGGTTTGGTTGGGGGAGGAGGTTGAAACTAATGGCTAAAATGAGTCTGTCAGATTTAATGAAATCCGTAGTCTGGGCTTCCCTATGACCCTATGGAGAGATGAGGATTTGCTTTAATTTGCTTTTTAATTGTGTCCCATCTGACACAAGCTCTCATACACTTAACTCAACAATAAAAACTTATAATGTATAGAAGATGCTAAGGAAAATAGCACCCATTTAACCTTAGGTGTTTGTTTCCTGGAAAAATGCATACTCTAAACAAAAGCTCCATTAAAAAGTCTGCTCAATAAACTATATGTTCTTACAAAGATGCAACAGAAAAAATAACCCTCATTTCAATGCATATGTAGCAAATAAAACTACAATTAAAAAAAAAACAACTAAATGTCACTAAGTTTTACTTTCAAGTGAAGGTACAGATATCAGCTTTAAAAATATTTTATATTCATTAGAATTGTTCTCTGGATCATTCAACTTTAAACAATGCCTTGCAGATTGGAGAGCATTTCATTAGAGTGGATATGGTTGAAGGCTACTCAAAAAAGATATTATATTTGAAAGGAAATGTATTGACAAGTGGCATACTGAGGTGCTTTAGTCTCTTCCTTTTCACCTCCTTGGTAACAGAAAGATCCCCGCCCTAGAGTTAATTGGGATGACTGAACCCATGACACCTGATCCTGGACAGAAGAAATCAACAGCATTTTATCACTCATGCATACTCTCAGCCCTGGGAATGAGGAGTTTGAACACCACATAGGACCACATAGGTTGCCCTCTGGAAGACGAGTGCAACTCCTAGTTCCTGCAGGAAGGTTTGATCTGCTTGTTTGAATAATTTGGAAGGAATTGAAGCCCACCTTTCCAGGATGAGCAGGCCCTATGCCCGGTTCCAGGATAAGGGGTTTGTTTGGCTAGGGGACCTTAACTGTGGGAGCAGAGAAGGTGGGGCCCTTGTGGTTTGTCCACTTTGGTCACTCCTGATTTTGCCAGATGATGAGGCAGCAGTTAAGACTGAGTCTTAATTTATGCCTTACACCGAACAAGAATTGAAAAGAATTAATTTCACACATCTTCAGAAAACAACCACACGACTAAGGTAGCAGTTTCCACACCAACATGTTGCCTGCGACTCACGGTCTTCAAAACACTTGTGACTAGCTGTGCTCGTTTTAAATGATGTATGTACCCTAGAAAAGCCATGTTTTAATCTTAATCCCATTTTGTAAAGGCAGCTGCTTCTTCTAATCCCATTCAGTATTGTATGTTTGAAACTGTAATTAGATCATCTCCGTGGAGATCTGATTTAATCAAGAGTGGTTGTTAAACTAGATTAGATAGAGGCGTGTCTCCACCCATTTGGGTGGGTCTTGATTAGTTTCTGGAGTCCTGTGA
The DNA here is from genome assembly GCA_004026745.1 of Myrmecophaga tridactyla. Taxonomy (NCBI): domain Eukaryota; kingdom Metazoa; phylum Chordata; class Mammalia; order Pilosa; family Myrmecophagidae; genus Myrmecophaga; species Myrmecophaga tridactyla. The sequence continues at coordinate 150,705 of PVIY010001103.1, forward strand.
AAGAGAAAACATTTTTGAGCATGAGAGAGATTCAGAAAAAGCAGAGCAGAATGATATAGCCATGAGAAGCAGAGTCCACCAGCCAGCAACCTTTGGAGATGAAAAAGGAAAATGCCTCCCAGGGAGCTCCATGAAAAAGGAAGCCAGGAGAAGAAGCTAGCAGATGATGCTGTGTTCAGCATGTGCCCTTCCAGATGAGAGAGGAACCCTGACATATTCACCATGTGCCTTTCCAGATGAGAGAGAAGCTCTCGACTGTGTTTGCCATGTACCCTTCCACTTGAGAGAGAAACTCTGAACTTCATTGGCCTTCTTGAACCAAGGTGTCTTTCCCTGGATGTCTTTGATTGGATATTTCTATAGACTTGTTGTAATTGGGACATTTTCTTGGCCTTAGAACTGTAAACTAGGAACTTATTAAATTCCCCTTTTTACAATCCATTCTGTTTCTGGTATATTACATTCTGGCAGCTAGCAAACTAGAATACTGGCTATTAAGGGACTCCATATGTGTGTAAACTACATGTGGGTAAGGAAAATATGGTGCAGTTATTGAACAGCAGGACTCTACTAAAGCACAAATGGAGCATTTTCACAATAGCAATAGTTTCTGGAAGGCTGGTAGAGAAGAGATGAGAGGGGACTATATTGATCTAAATGAAAATAGTGATAGAAAAAATAGAACTCACAATAGAAGGCATTCATTTCTGAAATCTAAGGATATCCATAAAAAGCTTCCAGGATAAAGAAACATACTGTAAATGACACATTTGCAGAGCATGCATGAAAAAGATGGTATCCACATGGATCTATGCAGTAGTATACTGGCATAGTGGTTAGATATTAATATATAGTTCATGGAGGCTGCACTGTCAGAAATTTGAGGGCAATTATACTTAAACTTGAGTTTGAGACCTCATTGACTTCTGAACCAGCAAAAGATTGATTTGCTTGTTTGGTATTTGCAAGTTTCTGAGTGGTCTACAGAGGTAACCAAATGATGGCTCCAAAATCGGTGGGATAATGAGATGTTTTTCATTTTTTTTGAAAATGCATTTTCAGGTATGAGATATATGGTTAATGAGCACTACCATAATCTGATCATAACTTTCAAATATAATGCTTTGATTAATGAGCACAATCATTATAGGAATTTCTACCTTAGGAAAAAGTAGAATTTGAGGGAGCACAAATTATCTCATCCCATCTGTGACTTACTCTATGCTCCTCAGATTATAGTATTATATAGGAATACAGATATAAAGGGATATAACAATTGATATCAATCAATAGTCTATTCTCAAGTGATCCACTGACCACTCATCTTTTATACTTTTCTGTAAAAATTAATCTGATTTTGTCAGTTTGTCACTGTTTAATATGAAGCACTGCAGTGGCAAAAGTTTTTGATCGAAGTGTCAGAGTTCTTGGCTTAATTCATACTGGCATATAAACATTTACCTTCAATTACTTTGTGGGCAAAGCATGGGTGTGGTTCCCACTAGATGTTTATAAACCATGAGGCCAGTTGGGGACTGCTTTCCTTGGAAATGGGCTAAGGGTAAAGCAGGCGCTTGAGAGTTTTGATAATCCCTTTCCATCTTACATCCAAATAGATTGTGTCAATTTATATTGCTAACAGCAATGAATGTATATTAAATGGAAATTGGGGGTGTTAGCTACCTCTTTTAAATAGTTTTAGTTGTCTACCAGATATACAATGAAGTGGCAAATTGTTTTTAATTTTGTTTCTTTGAATACCAGTGAGGAAAATATCCCCAAGGTTTTGTTTCCTCTTCCTCTTGAGCAAGTTATTTTTTCACATTATTTACCTATTCATCTGTTGAAATCTTACCATTTTCCCTATATATGTGAACCAGCTTGTGATGAACTAAAGATATTAACTTTTATATACTTTTATTATATTCAATACAAGCACTTCACATTCAGATACTTTCCTTTATATTTTAGTCATGTTTCTCTTCAATCACATGGAAGTGTAATTTTACACACTTTCATATCTGACTTTCCTTTAATCATTTTTTCTGATGCTTCAAAAGTCAATCCTTGGGCGGCTGCCATGGCTCAGCAGGCAGAGCTCTGACCTGCCGTGCTGGAGGTCTGGAGTTCGATCCCTGGTGCCTCCTGCCCATATGCAAATTAAAAAAAAAAAAAGTCAATCCTTTTTTTATATATCTATCCTATATTTGATTTAAGTCAAAAGATCCTCTACAGTATATTTTAGACAATGTTCTTTTAGATCGAACATTTTTTTATCCAGTTATCTCAAGACAATTCATTAAATAACGTTTTTTCTTGGTTCCTTGTTTTGTATGATTTATTTTATTGAAGAAAGGAATATGTATATGTATATGTATGTATATATATTATATATATGAGAGAGAGAGAGATTGGAAAGAGATCTGCAGTTATCTACTAAATATCATTTTTCAAGGTGTATGTCAAGGTTGGAAATATGCTCTGGTCAATGAGATGTAAATAGAAGTCACTGAATAAAGCACCTGAAAAGCAATTTAAAAGGGATCATACTGTGCTGACACTTGTCTTTTAGTGTTTCATTTTATTTTTTCCTCCATCTTGTGTGGAATACAGATTTGATACCTAGAGGTAGAATGTCCACCTAGGAGACATGAGTAGAAAAGTCACACACTAAGGTTTGCAGACTAGAAACCTGCAGGCAACTGGGTCCTTAATGACATCAGGGAGCAGTTGCACCAGCCTGGCATACCTACCTTGTGATGTTAAGACCGTCTAGCTGAATGCAAGTCTAATGGGTGCATTTAGTCCTCTCCCAGCTTGTGGGGCTTTTTCTCCCACTGAAGATGGCAAATTGGTCCTAATTCTGGCTTCAACCACAATTGACCAGTTTATTCTTTTAAATGCCACAAGATAACATAATGTTTTATGACGAGGCTTTAATTTTAAAGATAAAAGGGATCTAAGTAAAACTGGGCAGAACCTAACCCCTAACATGGAGAATGTGTTGATCTAAACCACGAGGCAAAAACTATGACCAAGCCACAGCCGCTGACACAAAGAGCCCACATTTCGTGGGCGAGGAAGGTGTATGTGAAGATTATTACACTGGTAAGTGCAATAGAAGTAAGGCTCACAAAGTTTGCCCCAAGCTCTACTCAAAATCTGCTTCTCCTTATTTCCTGTTTCATTCCCAGACAGCTAAGTTCACTCACCCCATATGCAAATTTTAGAGTACTCCTCCTTTAACAACGTCATAACCAATCCAACTTCTCAACTGTTCTTAAGTGTTCATCACAAACGTGTCCATTTACCTTGCCAGTGCTTCTATTCAGCGGCCCTGATACCTCATTGCACTCGCCTGTTATCTGGTCTTCCTGCTGTTATTCTTTATCAACTCCTTTCTAATATCGTACATGCTGAGAACGTCATTATTCTAAAAATTGCTTAAATATATAATTTTCTCTGCCTCACATTCGTTCTTAGTTTCCTAATCACCCACCTAACAAAACTTAGCTCTTTAAGGTGACTGATAAAGGCCCATCACCAGCCTACCTGCCCACAACTTAGGCGCTGGCCACATTGAACAGCCAGGAGTTCTCTACCACCGCAGCTTCTCGTGGCCCCGCCCTACACCAGGAAACACAAAGCCCTCGTGTTCCCTTTTCTTTTCTGACTTCTGCTTTCCAATTGTTCAATGCAACATTCTTTGTGAAGGTTTTCCTTATCTTGATGATAGTTGCTTTATTTTCTCCTGGCTGGCATTTTTCTTCCTTCTTTCTTCCTTTCTTCCTTTCTTCCTCCCTCCTCCTCTCCTTCTGCCCTCTTTCCCTCTCTCCAACCCTCCTTCCCTCCCTCTCTCCCTTCCTTTCTTCCTTCCTTCTTTTCCTCTTCCGTTCTCTTTGTCTCTGCAGCTCTCCCCCCAACTCTTTGTCTCTCCACTTACCCAATGTACTGTAATTATTTCTGAATGTAACTCTATTTCCAAAAAGGTTGAGTTCCTTGCAGTGGAAAACTTTATGTTATAAAGGAGTTCTTATGCAGAAAATATGATCCACATGTAATTTCATCATATAAGAAAGATTGTAGGCATTTAATAGTACTGTTAAAAAAGTATCTTATATACTTCAGGAAACCGTATTAATAATAATAGTAATAAATAATACCCATGATTGCATTACTGTGTGACAGGTTTTATGTAATAACAGTGGGCAGTAATATGTATTCATACATTTATAGTGTATATAGTAATATATACATTATATAGTGGGATAATAGCCCAAGTGTATTTATTTTTAAAGTTTCATATTTTTTTGTCACAGAGTTGAATTTGTATACATTAAGTATATCTATGTGGTGATACCATTGTATTCTCTAGTTCTTTCCTTATTGTTCTCAATTTTATTAAAATTTATTATTTTATCTTTTGTAGTGGGTTTAGTGCATAGGATAAGGGGTAAATCTAATAAAGCTATTCAGACTTCACCAACATTTTCTCAGCAGGCCCAGATTTCCCTGCTCTGAAACCTGTAAATGTATCCTTTCCAATTCCCAGATATTCATTAAGAGGCAGAAGGCATTCTCCTTTTCAGATTTCAACTCCCTCACCCCAACAGCAGTTTCAAATTAGCGTTGCTGGAACAATATGTATTCCCTCCCCACAGTGTGCGGGCCCAAACCTTGGAAACAAAACGTTTGCTTATGAGTTGTTTTCAGCCACCCCAAACTCAAAAGGCTGCGAACTGCCCCCTGGTGGTAAGAAATACAAAGCTTTATATTCCTCCTAGAGAAATAAAACAGACAAAACACACACACACACAAACCTTTCACTCTTTCTTAAAGAGAACGTGGCCATAAAAACAAAGGGTGCTGTAATTTTTCAGCATCACCCTGATATTTTAACTTCACAGTTATACTCTCTGCTGTATATGTCAACTGTAATTTCTGATTCTTTTATTCTGATTACCTGCTCAAGCAGCTCTAGGTCTGGCCAGGCAAACTGGCCAAGTATGGCAACAGAAATGCTTGGATAAAGAGCAATCCTAAATGCAGATTCAACAGGCAGTGTACCAAACTCTAGGATCAAGTTCTGTTTATATGAACTCTGTACTCCCAAGTGATTTGGAATTAAGGACCATGGACAAAGAGTTAATTTGGCATTTCCAAGTCTTCCCAAGCCACATTTAGGCCTCTGTCATCTAAAACTGCCAGAGGTCTCCTGTAAGATCCTTCTAGATGATTTGACTTTGTTCTTCTTTTCTCAGGTAAAAAATTCCCAGGGAAGAAGTATGGTGTTAAGTAAGTAGTAGTTCTTAACTAGGGTTGATTTTGGTCCACCAAGAGAAATTTGGTGACATCTGCTATCTAATGGGTAGAGGCCAGGAAGGTTGCTAAATATCTTACAATGCACAGGACAGACACCCCTAAAATTGTCTGGTCTGAAATGTGAATAGTAACCAAATTGAGAAATCCCCTTGTACAGGTTCAGAGGGTAGGTTTCAGAGTCAATCACACTTGATTCATATTTTGCATCTGCCTTAGGGTCATATTATAGCTAAATGAGCTAATCCATATAAAGCACTTATCATAGTGTCCCCAGAATAAGCACTCAACATCTGTTATATTTTTAATGCTATTTCTATTACCATCTTTGAATTCAAGAGGAGTAAAGAACTTTGCAAGTTAAAATAAGAGAAAAACATATTTAGGAAAGGTAATAAAACTATTTAGCTTCACACCACACACGCTTGTGCATGCATGCACACACACATTTCCAATTTTAAACATCCTAAATTATTAACAGGCTCTTTTTTCATTGCTACACATTGACACTTTTGGTTTTAGCAGCATCTCTTACACTGGAAAGTGTCCCTCAAGTGTTTCTATGTTTTACTAAAGAGATGACTCAGTGTACCTGCAAACAATTACTTTGAAGAAATTACCTAATAATATCAAACATAATGTTTCTCTCCTGTTTCGCTTCCCCTTGATCGATAGCCAGTATTCTTAGAGCTGTTGGAAGGTCTCTATTCATTGTGCCCATGGATGACATCTCTTATGAAATACCTCAATGCCATCCCACGCTTGCTATCTCCAGGTGCACGCACCTGTGCTTTGGGCCTCAGAACCCAGCAGGGTCCTCTCCCCAGTTCCGGGCACCCAGGAATCTCACGAAATTTCTCATGAAAGTAACTCCTTTGATTTATTTTCTTGGGTCTTCATTTCTTATAAGGAAAGTCTTGTACACTTGATAAAAGTGCCTCTTCATAGTAAGAGAAAATCATTCCAACACTGCCCTGTCTCTACACCTCTTAAAAAATCTTCATCATCTATAACTTAATCTTAATCAAAATATACAAACAAAACAATGATTCCGGAGATATAATTCAATTAAAAATATGAATTTATAGTCTCAAAGACCAAACAACTTTATATCTTTACTATGATAATATAATAGAAACTTGTTTCACATCCATGTAACTGAAGGGCTTATTCTGGTGATTTAGAAAATACAATGGCTCAGACCACCATTAAGGCATATCACAGTGTGTCTCTTAGAATAGAAAACCAGTGATGAGTTCTCTTCTCCCTCTACACCACTTTCCAATCCATCCTATGTCAGGATTTGGTTAGCTAGAATACCTAAGTGCAGTGTTCATTCAGAATACTCATATATTTTGTGTGTGCAGTCCTCACTTTTGCAGGGCGGCGATAATATCCTACTTCATATTAGTTTATCTACTTTTACTGGCCAAAGTCATGGAACCAGGGACTTTGGAATTGGAAATGGACCTTTTGGGCTATTGAGTTTTAAATTTAGATCTGAGGAAAAGGCAACCCAAATACATGAGTAGCAAAAACAGGTCCCATATCCAGAATTCAATCCCACATCTCCAATTTGGTGTTCCCATAGCAGCAGGGGAGAGAGATGAGCTATTTAACTAAGAAAAAGACTGTAGTGTAAACTGGCTTACCTATGAAAGAAAAGCTTACGTGTTTCGGGTTTTGAAGTTGAAATTATATAAAGTATAAGTCAACACATTATTAATACGTGAGTTATTAGTCTAGGCCAGTACCCATAACAAAATTGGAAAGCAATATTTCCAGATTATTTCTTTTTAATGCCAAATTTTGTCAGGTTTCTCATTTAGTCATAAAAACCTAAGTTTTAGAAAGGTCTGAAAGGGTATATCATCAACCCTCTGGTATGCAGTGTTTGGAAACCTCTACTACATTATCAAGAGGGAATATTCTGCCAATGCTTTTGAATCATTCTGGAGAAGACACATTTGGTTAAATAGTCAGTTACCCTCCCTTCTGTCTAATGGCAGAGTTCTGATTTCCAAATGAACCTTTCTAAGATCTAGAACGTGTATTGTAGTATCTTTGTCCTCTGTCAGCAATGGGATTAGGCATGGGTAGGTGACCCAGTTGTAAACAGTGGGACCTATGTTTGGATTTTTCATGAGATGGGAGCTCCTCTCTTTGGTCAGATATTTTATCTCTATATGATGCCTGACACTATGACAGCACTATGAAGCAAGCCAGTGTACTAAATATAATAGTGAAGCTGACAAAATAAAAATTCTGGATCCTTAATAGCAAGATAGTGTTATCAAATTAATCCTGAAAACTCTACCACTGGACTCTTTTTTTTTTTTTTGCATGGGCAGCCACTGGGAATCAAACCTGGGTCTCCGGGCATGGCAGGAGAGAATTCTACCTGCTGAGCCACTGAGGCCCACCCTGGAGTCCATTTTTAATGTGATAATAAGCACTTGTTATTTATGTATAAGGAGGTTAGTTATTCAATTACCTGAGACCACACACACTCTAACTAAATGCTATCTATTTTAAGGGGCTTGCTTTTCAGATAGCACTTTCAAGGAGTTTTACTTGTAGATAGTTTTTGTCAGTTAATAAATTGAATCTACCTCCCTTTAATCTCCACTCATTGATTCTAGGGAAGTCTAGTAAGTCTACTAAGTCACATAGAACAATTCCAACAAAGCAGACCAGGGTTTAGTTTTTGTATGGAGGGTTGTAAATGTGTGTAAGATATAGTCAGTGCTTTTATTTCCTGAATAGAGCCATGACTCGCATCTACTATAACATGATGTCAGTAATTCGAGATAAAGTGTATGGAGAATTCATAACAATTTAAGGTTAGTTTTAGTTGGTCCATTAGGGAAAACCAAATAGAAAAGATAATGTCTGGGCTGGACCCTAAAAATGAGATGATATTTATACATACAAATTCAGGAAAATGGGATGAGAAGGCAAATAAGAAAAGGGACTTCAATACTTCAGGTAGAGAGGAGTGGCTTAGATTGGGCCATGTGACAACAGAAGAAAAATACTATGTCCCTGGGGAAATATGAAAAAATCACATAGGAAATCATGTAAGAAATCTTGGCGCGAGAAGGAGAGACACCATCATTTCTGGCTCCATTGGCTCTGTGAGGTTTGGCTGTTTCTCATGCATCTTGAAATTCCTATTTATTCTTCTTTTTAAGAAGCTTAAAGGGATTCTTCTTTTATAACTAAATTAATCCTGACTAAAACAAACATGTACAAAGGATAAAACTGCTCTTGTGTGGGGCATGTAATATATGTGCATATATATTGCATAAATATTGTGATGCATGTGATCCCCAATTATTTCAGAGAATCAGCACATATATTTTGCAAGGTTATTTCTGAAGCTAAAAATGAAAACATATATATTTTATATCCTTGAAGTGATGAACATTTAATGCAAAACTATACATAAAATGTTTATAAATAATAATTATAATTGAAGATGATATATGTTGAATGCTGCTTGAAATTATTCTGAGACATTTAAATCTTATGAAGATGGCAACTACAGAAAATTAATGAAAACTCCCAATTTCATATAAAAATATATGTAACTGTATGTGCTGAGCATATGTATGTCCTCTCATGTATGTCGTATGTCATACAATAGTCTTTTCAAGTACGTTTCGTTAGTTTCTCTGCAAATATATATATATATGTCCTATATATCATATGTCATATATATATATTAGATCCTAATTATGTATTTGGGTTATATCCTCTACCAATGTTTAATGCTAACTAATCTCTAAAAGGAGATATACACTATGAGAAATATTATTTTGGAAAAACAAAAAAATCTGTTTGTGTTAAATTGCTAGGAAACTAAAGTAGAATTCTGTAGTTTTCATGATCCCATGAACAGTTAGGCATAATTGGTCAAATTCCAGCAACAGAGAAAACCAGAATATTAAAATAAAAGGGAAATAGAGTGATATTATCCTTTTACACCCACACACTAACGCACACTCACATACCTAATTCCCTCTACCTTAATTAGCCAATAATTAGCAAAATTTGACCCTCGTTGTACAAATGGGTAAGGTCAAGTTGCCACCTATATCTACTTAACTTTGGGAGGTAGGCTTGGAAAAACAGGACTGTGAGACCAACACATCATTTGCTACCATTTTATTGTGGTGAGGGATAAACCTGGAGAAAAGGGGTTTTTTGTTTGTTTGTTTTTTAATCTTCAATATTAAGTATGAACATGTGGTTTTAAACCATTTTTTTTTTAAGACCAGCAATCTATGTTTGCCTGAAATAAAATATTTATTTCCAGGTACAAATTAGCTAGGTAAAGTGAATTTTTGACACATGAGAATGTCCAAGTTCTTGTCCAAATATGCTTTTGAATCCTTCTTCTCGGACATAAAATATTTATTTACTATGAGTTAGAAAATAAATATGAAAATTGATTATAGACATTTTAAAATAAAAAGCTTATGCAGACACTAAGATTTTTGGAAAGGGATATAAATGTGTTTGATTAATATATTTTGTTTATGGGTAGTTATCAAAAATAAGTTCAGGGAAGCTATATAGAAGAGGTAAGAAGGATTCTGGTATTTAGGCTCCACGTTGGACTTAAGCAAACCAAAGAGACATTTTAAAATAATTGGGACTATTCATTCTTTCAAATTTCTTATTAATGACAATTGTCATATCCTGATGAATACTGACCTTCCAATTGCTTTGATTTCTTACCCTTATCACATTCCCGGATATTAATAGTATCTCCAATGGAACCCGATGGGGACAGTTCCCATTTCCTAAACCACTAAATTCATAACAACTATTCAATTTTAGGAATATGTGAAAACAAGACAAGTGAATAATCTGAATAATATCAAATTAATCCCCAAACCCATATTTAGAATCCTTAGAGTCTGGTGGGCTGACTGTTATCCTACAGCAGTTGGAGATTCCTCCAGCCTGGGTCAGCCTGGCCTAAACCTCGGTACCAAGAGACCCCAAGACTTCCTGGGTCCTCTTCCCCAAGATTTCATTCTGTCCTTTGACTTTGAGATTTCATCACATAGGCACTGAAAAGAATGCAACCTTAAGCTTTTCACTTTAATTTTCTCATTTATTACATGGAGATAATAGTACCTACCTTGTAGGATTGTTACATGGATTTAGTTAACTAATAGAAAGTAGGAAGAATCCAGAACAAGGAGAAGTGGGAACAGCAAACCATTCTGAAAAAGTTCCACCAACAAAGAAAGACGAAGAGATAAGACAATGGAAGATACGTTCTCATGGTGTTCTAACCTCTTTTCTGTTAAAACTCAAACCCCAGGCAAATCACCAAACTTCCCAGGACTTTCTAACAGAGATAGTTAAGGAAAAAGACAGAAGCTGAACAAAGGATTTCTGAAAGGTATATACCTCAAAAATTAAAGGTTCTTGATGTTTTGTATACAAAAATAAAACAAACATGTATCAGTTTGCTCACATTGTTCTCAGAAGTAAAGAACTGGCCCAAATAAGCTTTTTAAACCTCTATAGAGTCATGTGTAAAATACATGCTCAACAGATAAATGTTTGTTGATCAAAATATAAACTAGCACAGCTTACTGTGATATATATCGTTATGTCATTGGATGCCTTCAGATAACAAAAGTTCAATTCTTGCCTATATAATTTTTATGTCTATAGTACTGAACTAACATGATGAACAAAACAGTGTTTCCTTATTATCCACTGTGACCCGTTTGGTGTCTTTAGAGAGAGGCAATCCTGATATATGTTATTGCTTCTAATGCATCTTTGTTTTATTCACTGTATATGCTACCATGTCTCATGTAATATATGTGTTCAATAAATATTTGGTCCTTGAGAACAAAGGATTGAAGAAATAAGGAGCTTAGAACATATAATACTAAGGCTTTAAGTTAGGGAAGCAAAGTTATCTAACACAAATATTTTTCCAAGTTCTGGAAATATAGAAGAAAATAATCAAATAAACAAGCAAACAAGAAATAATTTCTGAAGTTTTGCAGTCTCAGGTTCAATCTGAGCATTATTGGGGCCATAGAGCACATCTTGTGATTTTCTTTTAGTAGCCCCTTTACCATTTCTGCCTTTAAAGTCATATCCTTGTGTAAGACACAAACATGAACAAATTAGACATATTGTGCAGAATTATTTATTTTGTTTTGAGCAAAATGATTCTACCATATTAACCTTTGTGTTCTGCAGTGATACAAGGAGGATATGTGGTACCTTTAAAAGGTAAATAATTTAGCAAGGAAAGGGATTCAGCAATCCCCTTCCTGTCATTTGCCAAAATAAAAAGAAAAAAAAAGTTATTAAAAACTTCTTGCTTAAGTTTCCTATCAGTAAATCAACATAAAAAATAAATACGGTGCACAGGTGGTTCAGTGGTAGAATGCTCGCCTTCCATGTGGGGGACCCGGGTTCGATTCCCGGACCATACACCCAAAAATAGATAGATAGATAAATAAATAAATAAATACCCATAGCAAGAGTTGCCTTTCTAACTAAGAATAGATAACCAAAGCCTAGTAAACTTGTGCTAAATGAATCTTGTGCCAGAGGATTTCATTCACTTCTTTAAAAAGTTAGGTATCTACTTGCTCTGCTGTGGACACTCTCCCTTAGATTTTGAACATTGATGGAGGGTAAAAAGTATTAGAAATTAAATGACCAATATCCACATTAAAAATCTCATATAGCCAGAAAGCACTTTGGTTTGTCAGTCATTATATCAGATATGTCAATGCAGGCATTATCCACTCTGATGGGATGTGTCATATTTTATCTGCAATGCCTACTGTAGGTGCTTATCGAAGCTAGAGGGCTGAAAAGTTGGATGGGTATATGAATTAAGTCTTGGATTATAGATTTTTCCTTAGGGAAAAAAAATCACCATATGACAGTTCTATGCTACGAGTTTAGCACTGATTAACTGGATTCATTACATCCTTTAAGCTTTAGTGAATGCTCTGTGATAAGGGTGCTAGAATTTCTGTTCACAACTTGAAAATTTATGAGGGAAATATTTTGTAAAAAGACAATGTCCCTGAGGCCTTCCACTGAGTGTGACCCAGTCCACTAGTTCGCTGAAGCCTACAGTGGCTCAAGGGAAATCTTAATGAAATCAAGTCCTTTAGCAATTAAAATCGAAAAGGAAAATAAACACACTAACCTGAGCTCAATTCTATATAGGCCGCTGGAATTTTTATTTAAATCATTCTTTGCAAAATGCAACTTTACAATATAAGTAATGCATGAGAACATTTGCATTGAAATAAATTCACAAACAACTGATAAGGAGAAATAAATGAACACCTCTATCTTCCCACTTCCCAGAACACTTACTTTTTTTCAAATCTCTCACTTCCCATAGATAAACATCGTTACTCATTTGCTGTGTATTTGTTTCCAAACCCTTTTCTATGCATTTTCATATTTTTATGAATATTTAGATAACTTTCAATGTT
>PVIY010001104.1:0-80632 GCA_004026745.1 Myrmecophaga tridactyla
ACCTCTTGGTTCTTGGACCCATGGATCCTGGCTATGGGAGAAACAGCATCATACAGCAGACACTGATACAGAGCATACACAGCTTCCTGGGGAACATTAAGCCAGCCCTTCAAGGTATTGCCACTTAGTTGGCAACATAATTGAGTTTTCAAAAGGCCATTCCACTGTTCTATCAATCCAGCTGCTTCTGGATGATGGGAAACAAGGTAAGACCAGAGAATTCCATGACCATGTACCTGTTCCCACCCTTCATTTGCTCTGAAGTGTGTTCCCTGATCAGAAGCAATACTGTGTGGAATAACATGATGATAGATAAGGCATTCTATAAGCCCATGAATGGTAGTTTTGGCAGAAGCATTGCGTACAGGGAAAGCAAACCCATATCCAGAGAATGTGTCTATTCCAGTTAGAACAAATCACTGTCCCTTCCATGAAGGGAGTGGTCCAATGTAATCAACCTGCCACTATGTAGTTGGCTGGTCACCTCGGTGAATGGTGCCATATTGAGGGCTGAGTGTGGGTCTTTGCTGCTGGCAAATCAGGCACTCAGCAGTGGCTGTAGCCAAGTCAGCCTTGGTGAGTGGAAGTCCATGTTGCTGAGCCCATGCATAGCCTCCATCCCTACCACCATGGCCACTTTGTTCATGAGCCCACTGGGCAATGACAGGAGTTGCTGGGGAAAGAGGCTGACTGGTATCCATAGAATAGGTCATCTTATCCACTTGTTTATTAAAATCTTCTCCTGCTGAAATCACCCTCTGATGTGCATTCACATGGAATACAAATATCTTCATGTTTTTAGCCTACTTAGAAAGGTCTATCCACATACTTCTTCCTCAGACCTCTTTTTCACCAATTCTCTTATTATGTTCTTTCCAAGTCCCTTACCATCTAGCAATAGCTCATGAGTCAATATACAAACACACCTCTGGCCTGTTCTCCTTCCAAGCAAAATGAACAACCAGGTGCACTGCTCGAAGTTCTGCCTACTGGGAGGATTTTCCTTCACCACCCTCCTCCAAGGACACCCCAGAAAGGGGTAGTAGTGCTGCAGATGTTGACTTTCAGGTGGTACCTGCATATCATGCTAAGCCATCTGTAAACCAGGCCCAAGTTTTCTCTTCCTCAATCAATTCACTGTAAGTAGCTCCCCAAGAGGCCATAGCTTTGGACTGGGAAAGAGAAGGTAATGTGGCATGAGTGAAGACCAAGCACATTTGGCCCACTTCCTCATGTAACTTACTTGTGCTTTCAGAACCTGCTCTGGTCCTATCTCCTATATACCATTTGCACTTTACAATAGAGTGCTGCTGCGCATGCCCAATTTTATGGGTTGGTGGGTCAGACAACACCCAGCTCATGATAGGCAACTCAGGTCTCATGGTAACTTGGTGGCCTAAGGTTAAGTGTTTGGTTTCCACTAAGACCCAGTAGCAGACCAAAAGCTGTTCCTCAAAAGGAGAGTAGTTGTCTGTAGTAGATGGTAAGGCTTTACTCCAAAATCCTAAGGGTCTGCATTGTGGTTCTCCTATAGGGGCCTGCCAAAGGCTCCAAGCAGCATCTCTATTTGCCACTGACACTTTCAGCACCATTGGATCTGCTGGATCATATGGTCCAAGAGGCAGAGCAGCTTGTACAGCAGCCTGGACCTGCCACAGAGCCGGTCCCCACTCAAAATTAGCAGCTTTTCTGGTCATTTGATAAATGGGCCAAGTAGCACACCCAAATGAGGAATATGTTGTTGCCAAAATCCAAGGAGACCAACTAGGCACTGTGCCTCTTTTTTGGTCCTAGTAGGGGTCAGATGCAGCGACTTATCCTTCACCTTAGAACGGACATCTCAACATACCCCACACCACTGGACACCTGGAAATTTCACTAAGGTGGAAGGCCCCTGTATTTTTGTTGGATTTATCTCCCATCCTCTGACATACAAATGCTTTACCAGTAAGTCTAGAGTAGTTGCTACTTCTTGCTCACTAGCTCCAATCAACATGATATTATCAATATAATGGACCTGTGTGATGTGTTGTGGGAGAGAGAAATGATCAAGTTCCCTGCAGACAAGATTATGACATAGGGCTGGAGAGTTGACATACCTGTGAAGTAAGACAGTGAAACTATATTGCTGACCTTACCAGATGAAAGCAAACTCTTTCTGGTGGTCCTTACTAATAGCTATTGAGAGAAAAGCATTTGCCAGATCAATAGCTGCATACCAGGTACCAGGGGATGTATTGATTTGCTCAAGCAATGATACCACATCTGGAACAGCAGCTGAAATTGGAGTTACCACCCGGTTGAGCTTACAATCATCCACTGTCATCCTCCAAGACCCATCTGTTTTCTGCACAGGCCAAATAGGAGAGTTGAATGGGGATGTGGTAGGAATCAACACCCCTGCATCCTTCAAGTCCTTAAGAGTGGCAGTAATCTCTGCAATCCCTCCAGGAATTGCAGGAATCTAGTGGCTTCCACTTGGCTTTTCCCACCATAATAGCCCTCACTGCATGAGTTAGAGAGCCAATATGGGGATTTTGCCAGTTACTCAGTATGTCTATTCCAATTATGCATTCCAGAACTGGGGAAATAACTACAGAATGGGTCTGGGGCCCCATTGGACCCACTGTGAGATGGATCTTAAGTAAAACTCCATTGATCACCTGACCTCCATAAGCCCCCACTCTGACTGGTGGACCTGAGTGACATTTTGGGTACCCTGGAATTAATGTCATTTCTGAACTAGTGTTTAATAATTCCAGAAATTTCTGATCACTTCATTTTTTCCAATACACAGTTACCCTGCTAAAAGGCCATCAGTCTCCTTGGGGGAAGGCTTGGAGAATGATTAACAGTATAGATTTGTGGCAGTGTAACAGCAGGGTTCTCCCCCAAAGGGACCTGGCCTCCCCTTCATTCAAGGGGCTCTGGGTCTGTAAACTTTCTCAAGTCTGGAAATTGATTAGGGGCCATGACTCCATCTTTTTGCAATTCAAGTCAGACTTCTGTTCACTAGAATTCTTTTTTTTATATAGTTCAATGAAGAATTAAGTAGATTGCCCATCTATTGTATTTCTAGGTACCCCATGATTTACTAGCCAATGCCACAAATCTCTGTGAGTCAGATTATTTTGACTCCTGCTTTGAGTTTGCTATCTTTTATAATAGCCACATCCACCCTGTCTTTGGTGATTAAATGCTGTCACCTGACCAAGTTGACACATGAGCATGACCATGACATATGGTAGCAAAGAAATGAAAGTGCTGAAAGAATTTAAAAAGCAAAAAAAAAAAAATTAAAAATGACCTAAGTCCTCATAAATATAACCCGTGTAAAACCTTTAAATAAAAAAGTAGCATTTAAACAAATAAAACTCTGAACTAATTTTTAAAAACTGTAACTTAATTCTGTAAATTAACACATTCCTGGCATTATTTAACAGTTGAAAATATTGTTAAGAAAAATTTGGGTTTTTTGCTAAATTTAACCAAGAGATTTTAAATATGTAATAAAATAATCATTTATGTGTTCAGAGTATAAAGTATATAAATGCCTGGCCATGTTATAAACCCAAACATAAATTTCTTCCCTTCCTCCATTATTTTATAAATTTCTGGTTCTTCTTGCTTTCATGAATACTATTATTTTAAAAAGTTTAGGGTGGCGCGATGGTGGCTCAGTGGTAGAATTCTCGCCTGCCATGCTGTAGACCAGGATTGAATCCCAGTGCCTTCCCATGGAAAAAAAAAACTATACAGGTTCAAAAGCTTTGTAAATGTTTTATTAAATTTATTTCTGACTATATGCAGTTTAAATAAATAAAAACTATAAATGAAATGAATACAGAAGGTAATAAAGAGTTTCAAGAAATATATTTTGTTTGTTATAGTCATGGTGGATTACAAGCCCTGAATGAATAAAAAAGTAATAGAGAATTAAAGGAAATTAATTTTATTTGTTATAGTCATTTTTAATTATAAATTCTGAATAATTGTAAAAAGTTATAAAGAAGTTTATGAAAATGAATTGCCTGTCATAGAATAATTGTAAAAGGTTATAAAAAGGAGTTTATGAAAGTAAATTCTGTTTGTTATAATCAGTACTAACCAAAATTTAATAGGTCTGTTTACCATATATTTCAAAAAAAAGGAAAAGCTTTTATGTTATGCTGAGTATTCATACAAAACTGAAGTTTTCTCTGTGTTCTATTAACATAGATTGTTAGCATACTCTTAATATAAAGTATTTTTAAAAACTTTTTTCTTAATCATCCAAATACTGTGTCTAAAATATTTACATCAAAATAATATCCTTATTAATATTAATGTTGGCATTATCCTTTATTTCAAAAAACAAGTCTTCTCACTGTTTGGAAAAAACTGTTACAAATAATTTGTTCTTTCATCTTTCATAAATAAGGTGCTAAGCTACTAAAATAAATGGACCTATTGCATTAAAAGTATTTGATACATATTACAATGGTTAAAAACAATTTTCTATTTTGTCACTAATTAAATTTAAATAAATAAAATATTCATATATTCAAACATTGTATAATTCCCCAAAATTTGACAATATTTTCACTATCAATGTTTATCCTGTTACTAATCTATATAATGTTAAGCCATGGTATGGTGTTATTAATCATAGCTTTAATTATTCTGAAAAGGCCACAGATAATAGAAACAGTGAAATTGTCAATTGCACTGGTTTGCTCTAATAAATCTCTAAAAATATATGTGCTCAACTTTAAGAGAAAAATTAAAGAAAAAAATATATATTATATTTTATCTGTTAAATAGTATAACTCTGGTAAATATGTAAAAATGTAATAGAACAAAACCTCTGCTATGATTTCTTAATATAAAACAACTATCTAATATTTTTATTTCTGAAAAAGCTTCATTTAAAAATACTTATAAAAATTAAAGCTCAAATTGTAAGCATTAACTATCATCATTAAATTCTAAGGTACTTCACTCTTTATATAACCCTCAAACTCCAATTAAAAATGTGATGAAATGGATATAATCAAAACCAAGATAAATCAATATGCAAGGTGAAAAATAATAGTCTATATTTTAAAGCTTAACTTCTGATGTGAAATAAAGAAAAATGTTTATTTTGTCTGAAATTTACACTATCAAATTTAATCTGTCTAGCAAATTAAACAACCTAATTCAACTTTATTTAATATAAAACCTGAAATAAGGAACAAAATCTTAATGTTTTGAACAAGTTAATGTTTTATACTCTACATTTCAGAGTACTTGGGGCAAAAAAAATGAATAAGTATCTGCAAAGTCCCTTAAGGAACTGGGAAAAATAAAAGTATTAAAAGTTCCCCGGGAAGCCAATGCCTCAATTTTAAGGCTTGCCCTTATAAAATTTATTTCTATAGTAGTAAGTTAAACCTCCCTCACATTAGTGCCTAAGAGCCATCTCCAGAAGATCTCTGCTGTTGTTCAAATGTGGTCTCTCTCTAAGCCAAACTCTGAGCTTCCCCCCAATGTGGGACATAATTTCCAGGAATATAAACCTGGCAACTGACAGCATGAAATTCAACTAACCCTGGTATCACAAAACATAGCCAGCCCTGACACTGTGAAACTTCAGCTCCAAAAATGAGTCCCTCCAAAAATTGTTTCCAGCTAAACTAAGGCATCCCCCAATCTAATCCCAGCTCCAATCAATTTTATTAAAATAAACAGGCAAGAATGCCAGGTATCAGAAAATAAAACTTGACATACAAAATGGATTCTGTGGCATGGGAGCCCCTTCGGCTTCTCTCCCTCAGCAGCTCCTCTGACAGGACCTGATGTGCTGGCAAGATAAATGAACATGAAAGTGCTGACACACCACTTGCCAGAGTCCGGACCAGATAACCATGAAGCATGAAGTCATGATCTGCACCAGCCTGACATCTCCTGGTGATGTCTGTGGCCACACATCACCCCTCATGCCTTTTGGCATTTTTTTTTCCTTTAAAACCACACACTGTCAGAAAAAGAATTGGAGCCATTTTTCCTTTCCTCTTTCACCAGCAGGTTTTGCTGGCTCCCACCTGTCTGCTTTCCCTTTGCTCTTGATCTGTTTCTCTCTTTCTCAATAAACTATTAAGCTTTAACTTGCTGTCTCATGTGTAATACTTTAACCAATCTATGCCTAATACCCAGAATGTTCTGCAGACTGGATGGCAATAGATAGAAAGAAACTTCAAGCAGAGAGTGAAGCAGGATATTCTAGCTGTTTTCAGCAAGAACTGATAAGGGCAGTTTTCAGCTCTGCATTCAAAGGCATTAAGCATTTATTATAGGTTATTTAACCATTGTGCTCCCACAAAAGAGAACAATCTTTTGGATATTGATAACCAAGAGAATGAAAGAGGATCATTATCTTGCACACTTTAAAAATTTAACTCAAAATTGATTGAAGATGTGCAAGGGTAGTTTAGTGGCAGAATTCTCTCCTGCCATGTGGGAGACCTGAGTTTGATTTATTGTCCATGCACTCCCACCCACCCCCAAAATTTCAACAAATAGTGCTGCAATAACAATAGTCACATGGAAAAAGAATGAACTGTGATCTCCACTGTGCCAGTTTGAATCTGTTGTGGACCCTAGAAAAGCCATGTCATTTAATCCCCATTCAATACAGCTGAGTGGGGGCTTTTTGATTGTTCCCATGGAGATGTGACCAACCCAATTGCAGGTGGTAATTTTTAATTAGATGGTTCCCTGGAGATGTGTCTCAACCCATTCAAAGTGAGGTTGCTTACTGAAGCCCTTTAAGGGGAACCATTTTGAAAAAAGCATTAGGGCCCACACAGCCAGAGACCTTTGGAAGTGAAAAAGGAAAACATCCCAGGAGGAGCTTCATGAAACAAGAAGCCTGGAGAGAAAGCTAGCAGATATTGTCATGTTTGCCATGTGCCTTTTCAGTTGAGATGGAAACTCTGAACATCATCAGTCTCCTTGAACCAAGATATCTTTCCCTGAATGCCTTAGATTTGACATTTTTATAGCCTTTCTTTAATTTGGACATTTCATGGCCTTAGAACATGTAAACTTGCAATATAATAAATTCTCCCTTTTAAATGCCATCCTATTTCTGGTATATTACATTCTGGTAACTTGCAAACTAGAATACCCACCAAACAACATACAAAGAAGAAAAATCAGTTGAAGACCTAGATATAAGAACCAGTACTATAAAACTCCTAGAAGAAAATGTAGAGAAACATTTTCAAGATCTAGGGTGGAAATTTTGATTAGATTGTTTACATGGACATGTGACACACCCACTTGTGGGTGTGACCATTTGATTAGACAGAGATGTGGCTCCACTCATTCAGTATGGGTCATGATTAGTTTGCTAGAGTCCTTTAAAAAGGGAGACATTTTGGAAAAGCACAGCTGCTTCAAAGCTGACAGATACAGACACTTGAGAAGGATCATCAGAGAGAATAGATGCCTAGACATGGATGTTTGGAGATGCAGAGCCCAGCATCCACCACCATGACCTTTCTCATGAAATGACAAAGATTCTAGAACTCAGAGTTTTGTCACAGAGAAGCTAAGTGAAGACCCATACATGCCTAGGGAGAAAGCCACTGAAATCAGAAGCTGGAAGCAATGGAACTAGAACAGGGACAAGTGGACACCAGCCACATGCTTTCCTACATGATAGACATTAGCCTTTCTTTGGAGTCAAGGTGTCTTTCACTGGATGCCTTAGTTTGGATGCCTTAGTTTGGACTTCTTAGTTTGGACATCTTTATACCTTAGTTTGGATGTCTTTATGCTTTAGTTTGAATGTCTTTATGAAGCTGTAAACTTGTAACTTAATGAATCCCCTTCATAAAAGCCAATACATATCTGACATTTTGCATTCCAACAGCATTAGCAAACTAAAACAGGTTTGATATTCAGTATATATAAGGAAACCTTACAAATCAACAATAAAAAGACAAGCAAACCAATTTAAAAATGGTTTAAATGGATGGATATTTCTGAAAAAAGAAATACAGATGGCAAGGAAGTAAATGAAAATCAAAACCACAGTAAGCTACCATCTTTCACCTACCAGAATAGCTGCTATTAAACAAATAGGCAACTACAAGTGGTGTAGAGGATATGGAGAAATTAGAACATTTATTCTTTGCTGATAGGAATGTAAAGTGATACAATCGCTGTGGAGGATGGCTTGGCAGCTTCTCAGGAAACTAAATAGAGAGTTGCCTTATGACCCGACGATCCCAGAACATCTGAAAATGTGTTTCAGAACATCTGAAAGTGTGATGTTAACAGACACTTGTGCATAGTGACATTACTCAGAGTTGCCAAAAGATGGATATTATTCAGCAGTAAGAAGGAATGAAATCTTCTGAAGCATGCAGCACCATAGATAAACCTTGAGAACATTATGTTAAGTGAAATAAGTCACACAAAATAAATCACAAAAAAGAACAAGCACTTTATGATCTCATGGATATTAACTAATATATGAACTATTATATATAAAAGGTAGAATATAGGTTACCAGGATATACAATGGAGAATTGTTGCTTAATATATGCAGAAGGTTTAAATGAGTGAATTTAAATGTTTGGAAATAGACAGAGGTGACAGTGGCATGTTAATGTGAGATAATTAACAGGGATGAATGGTGTGTGAGTATGGTGGAAAGGGGAAATTTAGAGTCTTGCATGTCACTAGAAGGAAAATTGGAAGTTAAAACATGGGAATGCATAAAACAGTGGATCTTGTCGTGGAAAAATTTCTATGACTAAGTGTACAAATATAAAAAAATTCTTCATGAACTAGAGCAGCTGTATGACTATTATTAGGAGTTAATAGTAAAAGGGTATATAGAAAAAATGTAACTATTGAACAAGTGACCCAATTGTAAATTGGGCTAAAGATATAAATTGACATTTTCCTGAAGAACAAATACAGATGGCTAAAACATGCATGAAGGGAGGCTCATTCTCATTAGCTATCAGGGAAATGCAGATCAAGACTACAATGAGATACTACCTCACACCTATAAGAATGGCTATGATTAAACAAACAGGAAACTATGAATGTTGAAGAGGGTATGAAGAAATTGGGACACTTATACACTGCTGTGGCAATGTACAGCTGATATGGAAGACAGTCTGATGGTTCCTCAGAAAACTAAATGTCAAGTTGCCTTATTACCCCACAATATCACTGCTCTGTATATACCCAGAAGAGCTGAAAGAAGTGACACAAGCAGAGATTTGCACACTGATGTTCATAGCAACATTGTTCCATAATTGTTAACAGATGGAAATAATCCAATACCATCCACAGACAAGTGGGTTAACAAAATATGTGTGTGTGTGTGTTATATATATGTGTGTGTGTATATATAGATACGATGGAATATTATGCAGCAGTAAGATGAAATGATGTCCTGAATTACATAATAATATGGATGAGCCTTGAAGACATAATGTAGAGTGAAATAAGTCAGACACAAAAAGATAGATACTGTATGATTCCACTTTTATGACCATGGTAAATGTAAAATCAGAGGCTTATAACACAGAATATAGGGGACCTAGAGATGCATTGAAGCTTGAGATGGGTGAACAGCTTGCTAATGAGGTTGAACTTAACTGTAAGGGAATAGATGGAAGTGAAGGTAGTTCACTTGTGGGTCTATAAGTAAAATTACCATATGAAAGGTGAACATGTTTGAAAGGGGTTGTATAGACTCATGTGTCCCACCAATTAATAGTAGAAATATAAATAAGTTCTTGCATGAACTACTGAAAAGATATGAATCTAATACAAAAGTATATGACTTGGGGGTATAGGAGGGGAAATGATATTTCATGCTCTAGGCTGTTTAACTGGAAAACACCAACAGTACCACAGCAACACCAGGGGTAAATAATGGGGGGGGTGGACAAGAATTAGGGAGGTTTGGATTTTCTATTTGATGAGGGTGTGTTGATTGCTTATCTTTCTCTTGGTAACAATGAAATTATCTAAAATCAATTGTGTTGAAGGACTGTTGACTCTGGACATTATACATGAGGCTCAGTAGATAGAGGTGGCTGAAAGATGCACTGAGATTGGTGAATGATGGTGCAAACATATGATGAAAGACTGTGCTGCTACAGAAAGGAACAAAGTTGTGAGCCATGCAACAATGTGAATGAATCTGTGGGACATTTGGTGAGTCACAATAAGTCAGAAAAAAGAACGCAAATATTGTATGATCTCATTTAGAAAAAAACTTATCAAGAAACTGGGGCCAAGATTGTGAGTTCTTACAGCAGTCACATTTAGTCCAGAGTGGTATTTGTTGTTTCTGGATTTTTAGGGGCTATTTTATATATGTATGACCTGGTATTTAGAGATAAGAATAAAGCCAATTGAGTCAGGATTAAGATAGTTCAGAACACAGAGTTAAGGAAGACATTGCCTGTATTTTAGAACTTCACCTACTCTTTGAGAACAAAGGAAGAAAGTTTTACTATGTCCACAACCTAAGTTTTCTATGGCATATAACCTAACTCAATCTGTCTGGATAAATTATTTAAACAATCCAAACACATGGATCCCAGAATAAAAATGAGAGCTTCTAATCTTGTATAGCCTAATATAATGCTTGGATACATCCCAGAGTATATTAAATAGATAATCAAAAAGTATTGGCTCAGTCCCTTGAAGGTTGGGAGAAAAATTATGGAACTATTAAACTTTACTAGCAGGGAAACCCCCAGATACTGTGCCAACCATTAAGGACACCTAAATCAATAGGCCAAACCCTTGACCTTGAGGCTTGCTCTTGTGAAGCTTGTGTATATAGTGAAAAAGCTTAGCTTACCAATAGGTATGCCTAAGAGTCACTTCCAGAGACCCTCTCTTGTTGCTCAGATGTGGTCTTTCTCTCTCTAAACCCAAACTCTGCAAGTGAAACATTGCCCTCCCCCAATGCAAGACATGACATCCAGGGATGAAAATCTCCTTTGTTACATGGATTACAATGCCTAGGGATGAACCCAGCCCTCGTACCATGGGATCAACAATGCCATCATGATCAAAAGGGGGGGGTGGAGTGTAACAAATAAGGTATCAGTGGCTGAGAGAGTTCAAATAGAGCTGAGAGGCTACACTGGAGCTCAATGTCTAACTAATTTAGTTAGACATTGCCACCTTCCATAATTTGCCAACCCCCAAACAAAACCATTCCTGCCAATCCTAAAGAATACCTAAGGCATTATATAAGATTCTACAGAGGTTTCATGCACTAGGGTAACTCTCCAAAACCTACAAACTCCAGATGAGTCCCTGGACTAAGTAAGTCCTGAAGTGTAGAGGTGCCAGCCCTTCTATAACATCAACTAGTTCTATCCCCCATCCCATATTATTGACAGCCCCACCCACCAAGAAAAAGTTAGAATGGGCATAGTCCAAATATCCCTAAAAAGTGGGAGAAAAATCAAAGATGATGGTAGAGTTATACTGGGAAGTTCAGGTTTAATAAATGAGTATGAGTGCTGAATCATTATACTGTTATTTCTTTTAGCCTCTATTACCTTAGGGCAGCTAGAAATAAAAACCTAAAACTGTGGAATTGTAACCCATACCGAACTCTGAAATCTGTTCTACAACTGATTGTTGTGATGTACTTTGAAATTCACTCCTTTTATATATTATGTTATTTAAAGAGGAGTATAACAGAGAAAATAGGATTTAACAAACAAGTATGACTGCTTAATCATTTTATCAACATCTCTATTGGTCTCTAGTGTCTTGGAGCACCTAGAAGAAAAAAATGAAAAACCATGGAACTGTAACCTACAACAAACTTTACAATTTGTTCCATAATCACTTGTTAAAATGTACTTGGAAATTTATTGCTTTTTATATGTATGTTATAGTTCACAGTAAAAATGTTAAAAAAATGTACCTATTGTAAACTATGGGCTACCATTAGCAGAAATATATATATATATATATATATTTTTTTTTAATTTGCATATGGGCAGGAGGCACCAGGGATCGAACTCCAGACCTCCACCATGGCAGGTCGGAGCTCTGCCTGCTGAGCCATGGCAGCCGCCCAGCAGAAATATTTTAATACCCTTTCATCAACAGTAACAAATGTACCACACCAATACTAAGGGTTAATGATACGGATGGATAAGGGGTATGGGAGGATTAGGGTTTTATTTTTATTTCTGTTCTGAAGTAATGAAAATGTCCTAAATCTGATCATGGAATATGATTGTGCATTGTATACACAACTCTGTGATATTACTTTGAAGTAGTGATTGCACACTTTGGATAGTTTCTATGTTTTGTGAATACATCTCAATAAAATTGCATTAAAAATGTGTGCTTCAGATAGTTCTTGCCAGTTACATAGTTCTTTTGGTGAAGTGACTGGTTCCTAGATCTTCCTACATTGCCATCTTCTCACAATGCTCATGAATAACTTTTTAATGTCTGTTAGTTGGAATGTTCCTGAGGGAGTAAAAGGAGTGAATTGAAAATAGTGGTCAACTGTTGCTGTACACCCTTTCAAACTCATTATTGTTGGAAGATTTTGAAAAGATTTTAAAAAGTGGTTTCATATTTCCTACTGCTAATAAAGGAATTTGCTTTTTTTCCAGCTTTCCCTTGATATCCAGGACCCTGAAATATGAATCCAGAAATAGTTAGTTGTGAAGACTCTTCCTCACCTCACTCTTTTCCCAATCCTTCAATATGGTGTCATGTAGGGGATATTTATTATTTTAATTTGTAATAAACTAAATTTGGGGGTCTCTGAAATTGTGATTTTATCTCCTAAGAAAATTGGATATTTCTAAAGCATTTCAAATCACTGCTTTATGAATGAATTGTTGTTTTTGAGCATGATAATTAGATAAGGATTATATTGTGTTCTTCTGATCACCTGAGTACATTCATAAAAAATCTACTAAGTTATTAGTTGACCAATTATATACTTTGATGGGAAAACCTGGAAGACATTAGATATTTTTCTCTCTCCTCTAATCTTTATATGTAAGTTAGCAAGCAACTTGTAGTCTTCTTGATGTTTGTGATAGCACTGTGGAGATAGTATTTGAATCCCTGAGATCTGAGTTAATGAGCAGAGCAAATTAATTCCACATACATGACTATATGACTGTGTTGTTTTGAAACTATTGTGTACCCCAGAAAAGCCATGTTATTTAATCCTCATTCAATGTTGCTGGGTGGGATCTTTTTTATTGTTTCCATGGAGATGTGATCCACTCAATTGTGGGTGGTAGCTTTTTACTTAGGTGGTTCCCATGGAGATGTATCTCTACACATTCAAGGTAGGGTTGCTTATTGGGGCCCTTTATGAAAGAACCATTTTGGAGAAAGCTTTAGTGCTAAGAGAGCCCACACAGCCAGAGACCTTTGGGGAAGCCAATGAAGAAGCCAGGAGAGAAAGCTAGCTGATGTTGCCATGTGCCTTCCCAGCTGACAGAGGTGTCCAGAAGACAAAGACCACAATACATGCCCACTATTTGCCTTCCCAGCTGACAGAGCTGTTTTGTACCAGATCAACTTTTCTTGAGTGAAGATAACCTCTTAGTGCCTTAATTTGGACATTTTCATGGCCTTAGAACAGCAAACTTGCAACTTAATTCTCTTTTTAAAAGCAGTTCCATTTCTGGTATATTGCATTTCAGCAGCCTTAAGAAACTAAAACAATGAATTTTTTTTCTTTTTCTTTTTTAATAATGAAGAAAGGAGGAAAGAAAAAGAGAAATAGGAAAAGAGAGAAAGAAAAATAGAGGAAAAGTGAAAGAAGAGAGAAGGAGGGGTCATGGTGGGAGGGTAATGTGGGCAGAAAAGCTGTAAATTCCCCATCTGTCCTCAAATTCTTCATTCAGATCATATTGGAGAAAAATATAAGAGGAAGTTGCATTGACTTCCCATGTAGGAACTGATTATTTCTTGGCCTATTATTCAAGCAACTCATTTGACTCACCGAGCCTTGACATTGTCATCTTTACTGGAGTCATAATATCAAGATTATACAATATCTATCCTTTTGTGTCTGGCTTATTTCACTGAAGATTATGTCCTCAAGTTTCATCTATGTTGCCATATGCTTGAGGAATTCATTTCATTTTACTGCTGTATAATGCTCCATTGTATGTATATACCACATTTTGTTTATCCACTACTTGTTGATGGGCACTTGGATATGCTTCCATCTTTTAGCAAACATGAGCAGTGCCACTATGGTCATCAGTGTGCAAATGTCTGTGTCACTTCTTTCAGCTCTTCTGGTATATACCAAGTAGTAGTTTTGCTGGGTCATATGGCAACTAGATGTTTAGTTTTTTGAGGGACTACCAAAGTGCCTTCTGTAGTGGCTGTACCATTATAGAGTCCCACCAGCAGTGAATAACTGTACCAATTTTTCTACACCCTCTCCAACAGACAGGAAACAGTTTCTTGTTTGTTTAATGGCAGCCATTCTTACAGGTATAAGATGATATCTCAATATAGTGTTAATTGGCATTTCCCTTATCATTAAAGAAAATGAACGACCTCTCTTGTGATTTTTAGCCATCTGTATTTGTTGTTCAGAAAAATATCTATTCATAGCTGTGTTACCTTGAAACTGTTGTGTACCCCAGAAAAACCATGTTCTTTAGTCCTTATTTATTATTATTGGGTGGGATATTTTCTACTAAATTGTTTCCATGAAGATGTGACTGACTCAATTTTGAGTGGGACCTTTGGATTAGGTAGTTTCCATGGAGATGTGTCTCTACCTTTTCAAGGTGGGCTTGTTTATTAGAGTCCTTTAAGAGGAAACCATTTTGGAAAAAGCTTCAGAGCCCACACAGTCATAGACCTTTGTATATGCAAAAAGAAAACACCCATGGGGAAGCTGTTTTGAGAGGAGAAGCCAGGAGAGAAAGATAGCAGATGCTGCAGTGTGCCTTTCCAGCTGACAGGGAAACCCTGAACATCATCAGCCCTTTCTTTGGAGTTAAGGTATCTTTCTCTGGATGTCATATCTCTATGGCCTTAGAACTGTAAATGTGTAACTTAATAAATTCCTTTTTTAAAACCCATTTCATTTATGGTATATTGCATTGCAGTAACTTTAACAAAAAAAACTATATTTTGCACATTTTATTATTTGTTGTTGAACTGTATAATTACTTTATGTACACAAGATATTAAACCTTTATCTGGTATATGGTTTCCAAATACTTTATTCTCTTTGAGTTGGATGCCTCTTCATTTTTTTAACAAAATCCTTTGGGACACAGAAGCTTTTGATTCTGAGGAGCTCCCATTTATCTAATTTTTCTTTTGTTGCTTGTGTTTTGGCTGTAAAGTTCAGGAAATTACCTCCTTCTACAAGAAGTTGAAGAGGTTTCCCTATGTTTTCTTCCAGGAGTTTTATAGTACCAGCTCTTATTTTTAAATCTTTAATCCATTTTGAGTTAATTTTTGTATAAGGTATAAGATATGGGTCCTCTTTCTTTATTTGACTATTGATACCCAGTTTTCCCAAGCCCATTTATTTTCAATAGTCTTTTCAAGACTATTCTGTCCCAAATCAGGAGATTTGGGGAATTCATCAAAGTTCAATTGATCATAAATTTGGTGGTCAATCTCCACACTCTTGATCCAGTTTCATTGAACAATACTTCTATATTTGTGCCAATACCCTGCAGTTTTGATGACTGTGGCTTTGTAATAAGCTTTAAAGTTGGAAAGTGTTAGTAGTTCCACTCTGCTCTTCTTTTTTAGAATAACTTTAGCTATTCAAGGTTTCTTTCCTTTTCAAATGAGTTTGATAACTAGCTTTTCCAAATCTTCAAAATAAGTTGTTGGAATTTTGATCCATACATCATTTTAGGTAGGATTTGACATCTTAACAACATTCAACCTTCCTATCCATGAGTAAGGAATATTGTTCCATCTATTTGGTTTTTCTTTAATTTCTTTAAAGAAAATTTTGTCATTTTCTATGTACAGGTCCTTTACTTCCCTGGTTAAGCTTATTTCTAGATACTTCATTCTTTTAGTGGCTATTTTGAATGGATTCTTTCCTTAATTTCTCCATATTTAAGTCATTATTTGTATATAAAAAATTTCTTATTTTTGTAAATGTATCTTGTATCCTGTCACTATACTAAATTTGTTTATTAACTTGAATAGATTTGCTGTGGATTTCTTGGGATTTTCCAAGTATAGGATCATGTCATCTGTGAATAATGAAAGTTTTACTTCTTCCTCACCTAAATGGGTGACTTTTATTTCTTTCTCCTGCCTAATTGCTTTCACTAGGACTTCTAGTACAATGTTAGTAATAGTGGTGACAATGGACATCTTTTTCTCATTCTTGATTTTAAGGGGAATGCTTTCAATCTCTCTCCATTAAGAATGATGCTCACTTTGGTTTTTCATATATGCCCGTTTTGATATTGAGGGAGTTTCTTATGATTCTTGCCTTTTATAGTGTTTTTACTAGAAAAAGATGCTGAATTTTGTCAAATGTTTTCCAGCATCAACTGATATGATCATACAATTTTTCCCATTGAATTTATTAATAGCCTATATTACATTAGTTGATTTTCTTATGTTGAACCACCCTTGCATTCTTGGTATAAATCCCACTTGGTTGTGACATATACTTCTTTTAATGTATCTTTGGATTTGATTTGTTAAATTTTTTTGAGAATTTTTGTATCTATGTTCATTAAGGAAATTGATCTGCAATTTTCCTTTCTTGTAATGTCACTATCTGGTTTTCATGTTAAAATGATATTAGCTTTGTAAAATGAGTTAGGTAATGATACCTTTTCCTCAATATTTGAAAAAATTTGAGCAAAATTGGTGTCAGTTCTTTTTGGAATGTTTGATAAACTTCCCCTGTGAAGCCATCTGGTGCTGGACTTTTCTTTGCAGGAAGATTCTTAATTAATTACTAATTGAATCTCCTCATTTGTATTGGTTTGTTGAGATCTTCTATTTCTCCTTGAGACTTTGTTGGTAATTCATATGTTTCTAGAAATTATCTAGTTTGTTAGCAAATATTTGTTCATAATATCCTGTAATGATTTTTAAAATTTCTTCAGGATCCATAATAATTCCTTTCTCATTTCTAATTTTATTTGTACCCTCTTTTTTTTTTCAGTCAATCTCACTAGAGGAACATCAATTTTATTGATTTTCTTAACGAACCAACTTCTAGTTTTGAAGTTTCTTTCTATTGCTTTTTTGTTGTTGTTCTCAAGTCCATTTATTTCTGCTTTAATCTTTATTATTTCTCTTCTTCTTCTACTTACTTTGCAGTTAAATTGCAGTTCTTACTCTAGTTCTTCCAGGTGAGCTGTTGTTAGGTCCTCTTTTTTTTCTCACTCTTCTTTTTTAATATAGGCATTTAGGGAGAAAAATTTCCCTCTCAGCACAGTCTTTACCATATCCCATAAGTTCTGATATGTTGCATTCTCATTATCATTTGTCCAGATATTTATAAATTTTTCTTGCAATTTCTTCTTTGATGCACTGGTGGTTTAAAAGTGGGTTGTTTAACCTCCATATGTTTGTAAAAGTCCTAGTTCTTTGATAATTTTTAATTTTCAACCTAATTCCTTTGTGGCCAAAGAGTATTTTGTATATTTTTAATCTTACTAAATTTATAAAGACCTGATTTGTGTCCCGGCATATGATCTATCCCAGAGAATCTTCCATGAGCACTAGAGAAGAATGTATATCCTGATATTGTGAGATATCACACACTAGGTCTAGTTCATTTATAACATTGTTTAAATTCTCTGTTTCCCTCTTGAGTCTCTGACTGTTCTATTGATAGAGGAGAGTGGGGTATTGAAATCTCCCACTACTATTGTTGAAGTGTCAATTACTTTTTTGAATTTAGGCAGTATTTGCCTCTTGTACTTTGGAGTTCCTAAACTGGGAGGATAAACATTTGTGATTGTTGTTTCTTCTTGGTGAATTGTCCCTTTTGTTAATATATAGTGTTCTTCTTCATCCCTTATGATGTCTTTATCTTTAAAGTCATTTTAATCTGATATTAATATTACCAAAAGAGAGTTTGAACCTAGCTATAGAGCTCCAATTCTATTCAATTTCTATTTGTTTCACCAATTTTTTTCTTATTTTATGCTATAGCCCACTTCTAAATAAAATGAAGTATTTTCTAGACAAGTAGAACTTAACATAATTTAATACACTTGCAACTTTAATATTTTCAGAGGATACTGAACAGAGGTAATTCGTGCCATAATTATTTGTTAATGAACTAAATGTCAGGTGTTTTGGTATGTGATTATTAAATATAGACTTACACTCACTCTACTTCAATTTCTGATTAATTTTTTACTTATTTTCCCCAATTGATTTTCTTTCTAATCCTGGAGCAGTTTATTTGATTTGTAAAGTAGTAAAAGGTAACACAAAGAACAAAAAGAAAGGTAATACAGAGTTCTTCTGTGTTTTCATTACCTGCATAAGAACTACTGCTCAAGGAATTTGGTGAGAGGATCAGAACTTTTTTTTAAACAACAAAATGAAGTTCTTTATCTTCTAACTTTGAAATTTTTTCCATGTGGCTAAGCATTGCAATGGTGGCTAAGAGTGCAAACTGTATGTAAATTCACAGAGTTATATATTTATATACACCAGTAAATATGAATTCTGAAATGAAATACAATCTGTAACAGTACATACTCTGGATATGAGCCAATCTGGGGGGGGGCCTTTTACTTTAATTTAACCTCCTCTTTCCCATCAATATTAATGACAACACAGATCCAAGTTTGCAAGCAGAAGACACCATGGCCCTTCCAAGCCCATGGAGGACTTTGTTACTCTGTGAGACCACTGATAGTGTCCTCCTGCTCCCCGTTCTTCTCCATTCCCACAATCTGTGAGGGAGGTGGATAGGAGATGTATGTAGCCTTTCTGCAACCCTTGGGATTGTATGCCCACTCTCTTGTCACATCTCTTTAGAAAACACTCTTCTTTCTTTGGTTCCTACATTATCACCACCAAAATAAAACTACCAGAAATCCCAGCAACAGACAGTGACCATGATTAATTTTAGGGATATTTGGAAGATGGCCATAACCCTCAAATTCTCTTTTGGCATCTCTAACAACATAATTAAACTATTCCCAACTGTACATTGTGCTTCACATTTTCACAACCCTTCCAATAGCTTCATTGATACAATCTTCAAAAAGGTGTAATGGGTTGGTGGAATAACTTTTCAAACAAAGGACAAAACAGGCTCAGAATGGTTGAATGAATTACTGAAGCTAAAACAGTCAGCAATAGATCATTTTCTGAAAATATGGAGCACTCTACACAATATCATATAGATAGTAGATAAAGCAACAAATAGCAGACTTAACTATAAATAAACTTTTCTTCACACTTTCAAGATAAAACTCAAAATGCAAATCTTCCCCTGTGAGTGGGAAAACAATGTCAAATAGGTAACATAGATTCTATATATTCTAATTATTCCACTAATTCCAGGGATATTGAATGATATAAGACATGCTTGTTAATAGATTGAAAATAATCTTGTAAAAATGTATATCTCTGTATATACATTTCTGAATATACACAAACACATAGGCTTTGGATACTTGTGCCATTTCTTGGTAATCCATTTTACATGGTGAATTCAATATGGCTTCCTTATTATTTCTGTACCTTAAGCCATCTTATTAGTTTTTAATTACCTTATACCTCAATTCTTAGCCAATCTTTCTGTATGATTATTTCACAATAGAGCACTATAATGAGTAAAAAATTACTAATATTTTGAATGTAGTTCCAGAGATTGTTTCACTTTCTTATTAAATCTTAATCCTAATCTATAATATGTAGCAAGAAATCTACTTTTAACAATGAAAACTAATATCCTTTACTTTATGAAAATGGGTGATATTTTCCTTGAGTTACTAAGAATGACCCTGGATTTACAAGATCTGGATCTTCTCCATATATAAATCTGAGTCTACACAGTCTCATGCTGTAGTTTTTCCCTAGAACTTTGAACATCTCATAAGAAGGGAAATAAAATACAAGTAGTGGAAATAGAGATAGAATTTGATGGCTACAAGCACATTGTGTGTGTGTTGGGGGCACAGATAATTAGCTCCTTTAACTGGGCTTCAGGACTAAGGGAAGCAAAAAAAAAAAAAAAAAACTATGAGGTCAGGAGAAATCTCTTTATTCAATGAGAAATACAACAAAATATAGGATGGTCAAGATGGAAAGTTTGCCGGTCTATATTACCCAGCTGATACTCACCATTTCATCTGTCTCTCATTAGGAGTTCAGACTATTGCTTGGGCATGGTTTTAAGGTCCACAGGGCATTTTTAGGGCAGTGAAACAATTCTGTATGGTACTATAATGATGGAGATATGTGAATATGCATTTATAACTACCCATAGAACTGTGCAACAAAAAGAGTGAACCTAAAGTAATCCATGGAATTTGGTTAAAAATATTTCTGATGAAAAAATATTGGGTCATGAACTCTTTCAAATGAATCACACTAATGAAAAATGATAGGAATGGGAGAAATGGCTTATACGGGTGGGGGAGAATTAGCATATAGAAAGGACTTGTGCAATTTTTCTGTAAAATGAAAATTGCTCTATGAAATAAATAATCTTTGAAACAGACATTAAAATTGCTCACAAAGCAATTTCTGTTTCTTTTGGAATGTTTCACCGTGTATTTATTGATAGCAAGAGCAGATTTGATGTTGTCATTTTTCTGGTGCTTTAGATGATGAGAGCATGGATGAGTCAGAAGACAGGTATAAGTGAAGACTTCTGCATGGCTTCAAAACTTCAGATGGTATGGATACTGAAATAGAAAAGAAAATATGTTAATTGTCTTAGTACAAGATATTTGACACTGTTCCTTGTGAGACTCCAAGGAGAATTCAATATGCCTCAATGGAAACTTGGCTGTTTCCAGTGCCTTCATTCTCATCCCTGTACATTCAAGGGCATATAAGTAAAAAGAAAGCTCATCTTTTACTGGGTCTCTCTAAAGTTTTCCTCAAACTTAAATGCATGTGTTGTCTTGTAATATATCCCTTTAAAATGCTTTGTATTTTAACATCATCAAAAAATCATTTTTAAATTCCTGGTGCCTGGCATATTAGTGAATATAAACCAGCAATGTTCAATAACATGTTATAAATTCTTGCTGTTTGTGCTCACTTTGGCAGCACATATACTAAAATAGGAACAGTACAGAGATGATTAGCATGGCCCCTGTGCAAGGATGGCATGCAAATTCATGAAGCATTCCATATTTTTTAGAAGAAAAAAAATTCTTGCTGTCTGCCATATACTTTGCAATTGGTCTTCATGCTTTATCTCATTTAAACTTCATCCTAATAAAAAATGCCAAGAGACAATACCTAAAATTTGTTGATGAATGAGTTCCAAATTATTTATAAATATACATATATTTATATTTACATTTGCATATATATGTATGTTTATAATGAGTGTATAAGTTCTTGTGAGTCAGTGCAGCATAATAAGAAATAATTAGTTTTTACTAAACAGATTTAAATAAGAATTCAGGCTCCCCTGCTTACTAATTGTATGTTCTCTCAGAATCTCATATTCTCCATTCTTAAACAGTGAAACTATGAATAGATATCAGGGGGTGCAAGGAGAGTTCAGTGGTAGAATTCTCATCTGCCATGCAGGAGACCCAGGTTCAATTCCCAGCCAATGCACTTCCCAAAACTAAAAAAACAAAGAAACCAACAAAAACAAACAAACAAAATTCAACAAAATGGTGTTGCAATAACGGGATACTCACATGGAAAAAGAATGAAAGGTGACCTCGCCATACAGCATACAAAAGCAAAAAAGAATAGATATCAGCATTGTTAAAAAGAACACTGTACTTGAAAGAGAATAAGTGCTCACTCAATTGTGGAGAAGCAAAGAATTATTCATAATCTTGGAAGAACAGGCACCCTCCCAAAAAATGGTGACTGGTGTGCCAAACAATAGAATGCCATGGGTATTTATATCCTAAGCTTAGCATGCAGGCCCCTCCCCTGTTTCTCTGCTGATTGGATACTCCAGAAGTTTTAGCCCATCTGGATAGTCTAACTAATTTGAACTTCCCACCAAAGTTTCCCCTTTTGTTTATGTTTTACATTTTTAATGACACTGGCCATTAAGGATTTGGTGTCAGCTCTAAGCTTGTGTCAGAGTTCCTCCCCTTTCCC
Organism: Myrmecophaga tridactyla; assembly: GCA_004026745.1. Taxonomy (NCBI): domain Eukaryota; kingdom Metazoa; phylum Chordata; class Mammalia; order Pilosa; family Myrmecophagidae; genus Myrmecophaga; species Myrmecophaga tridactyla. The sequence continues at coordinate 22,309 of PVIY010001104.1, forward strand.
TGCCTGCCATCATCTTTTTTGAAAGCCAAACTTAGTTTGATTCTTACAAATCCCTTCTCTTTTTTTAACACCATTAGTTTTCACACTTTAGTCTCTCTTTAAACCTGATAACAGCCTTTTCACACTTTTCATCATAGGGATCTTCTTCTTTAAGGAGGTTCTTGATGAGTATCTGAACTAACCCTTGGGCATCTGGGATAATGCAGCACCTAAGTATTTGAGTACCCCAGCTATTATGGTTAAATAAGCTAGTATGGACAGTATCACCCCTTTCCATTCCCCAAACTAGTTTTCTAACCATCTCGTGAGGGGTGAAAAAATGCCTGAATTTTTCATCAATTCTTCAGATAAGGCCTTCAGACCTTGTAAAGCTTTAGTGAGAGTTCCATTTGGGGCTGTATTATTGGGGATAAATATAAAACAACTACCCCTGACTGTAACACAAATGCCTCCGTTTTTGGCTAACATCACATCTGGGGCCATTTTATTCTTCCAGGTTTTTCAGCTAGTAGCAACCAACTGTTCTGCTATTTCCTTAACTGCATCCTTTGCTGATTAATCCAATTCACATTGTTGTTGATGGTGATCCACCAGAATTAGGATGATTCAAATCCTGCAGATACTTGGTTTTTAGCCTTAAACTCATCTGGGATTTCCCTTGGCACCCCTATACTGTCTAAATCAACTTGATCCTCCTCCTTTTCAAATACCAGGGTGAATGGGATGGCCAGTTGGACCAGAGCACAAGTCCTCTTCTACTTCCTAGGCAAAACTGTTCAGAGGATGCCTTTTCCACAATGCCACCAAAAGGTCTGCTCATGGTGTGGTGAAATTGGAGAAATTGCCAGTACTATCCTCAGTCACGTTCCATGCTTGGGTATGCAAGACCATGGTCCCAAGGTCTTGGAGCTCTTTTTCCTGTCTAGAGAGAGAGGCAGAGAAAGGAAGAGTGACTTCCTGAACCAAGGCAGGAAGTTGGTATGGCCTTGACTTTTCTGCTCCTGACTGGAAGAAAAAGAGAGGACAACATACTACAATTTTCACCAGGAGTAGTATTCTGTAAAAGGAGTACCATGCACTTGAACTCCTTTTTTTGTTTCTACATACCCATTGGGATGGGCATGGCAAGAACAGTGGGTGGCCTGTTGTATAAGCATAACAGTTGCTTTTGTCTAGACTCTGGACTGCATATATTTGATCTATTTCACCCAGGCATTTGTTTATCCCTAAATTTAAGGTCTGCTTCAATTTTTGTGTTCTGGCCACCCTGACAACTTTGAGATTATTCTGTACTGGGGCTATTGAAGAGCTCCAAGCATCAAATGTTAGGCCCGGAAGACAGGACCCCTTCCATCCAGGATGTAATCTTCCCTTGGCAAATGTTTCAGAGAGCCTCTCTTATCCCAAACTGCCTCAGCCCAGCATCTCTTTCACCCTCCATCAGCTACCTTCTTGAAGTAACTTCTCATTCTTCAGCCTCCACTCTCCAGCAAATGTGTTCTTGAATAAACTCCTCTTATTTATTATATGCCCTCCAGCATTTATAACCCTGCATGCCTAAGGTAGGGTTATAAACTTTACCAATGGAAAGCTGCAACTCCAAACTTAACCCCCTATTTTTGAAAACTAGCCAGTAGGGACTTGACTAAACCTTGCTCCCCAGCTCCCTAACCCTAAGCCTTAAAAACCCTGTCATCCCTCCCCCTCCCACCTCAGGGCAACTGTTTTTCTCTTCCTCGTAAAATGCTGCCTGGGTGCCTCTGTTTTTCCCTCATATAAAGCCTTTGCCTCTTTTGTTTCACCTTCTTCTTGGTGACTTTGCTGAATTTTGCCTTTCATCAAACTGTACAGTTTAGGGCTTTAAATGTTCAGTTACATTCATTACCAATTTGATAAGGCTTGTTGCATCCCCAATTTGGCCTCAGATCCCTCATTTGTCCTTTGACCAGAGTCACTATTAATTATATTAGGTTAAATACAGATTCCCAAACCCCTAAATCTGAAAATCCCCTTTATCCCCCAACTATTATATCTTTAATGTGATTTTAAAGGGTCTGAAGTTGGAGTTATTTCCCAAGAATCAAACTTATTATCTGGCTCAGGTACTAGGCCTTTCACTCAGGCATAGTGGGTCCTGCCTTTCTCTGCTGTCCAGATGGCTATTTCAGCTATCAACATTCTTCCCAGGTCAGTTGGAGTTTGGGCTCTTTCACAATTTGATGAGGACCCAACTGCTGGGTTGATGTTGATGGGCAGCAAATTCAAGAGATGCAGTCTTGGCCAGCAAGCCAAGGTGCCTAAGGAATGACAGGGTAGATGACAAGCCAGTACATAATTCTTAAGGAAGAAATCCTTTACAAAGTCAACTACTGGCATGATCTGTCCTAAGGCAAAATTCTCCTCTGGCTTTGGACCTGTAAAACTTCAGAATAAGTTATTTGCTGCTGACATATAAAGAGGGACTGTCATAGGATGTGTTCTAGTTTGTTAGCTGCTGGAATGCAACACACCAGAAATGGATTGGCTTTTAATAAAAGGGGATTTATTTTGTTAGTTCTTCAGAGAAAAGGCAGCTAACTTTCATCCGAGGTTCTTTCTTACGTGGGAAGGCTCAGGGTAATCTCTGCTGGCCTTCTCTCCAGGTCTCTGGGTCCCAACAACTTTCCCTGGGGTGATTCCTTTCTGCACATCCAAAGGCGTGGGCTGAGCTGCGAGAGCAGAGATGAGGTATGCTGAGCTGCTTGGGCTGTGCTACATTGCACTGTCTCATTTAAGCATCAGACAATTAAGTCAAATGTCATTCATTAAAGCAGGCATGCCTCCTAGTTGACTGCAGATGTAATTAGCAACAGATGAGGTTCATGTACCATTGGCTCATGTCCATAGCAACAAAACTAGGTGCCTTCACCTGGCCAAGTTGACAACTGAATCTAACCACCACAGATATATATTCCCATTTACATAAGGAGAAATTGGAAGGAACACAGGGGTCACCAGAAACAAGCAGTTTTGAAAACCTGCAGGGCAAACTCCATTAGATTTCAAAGTCTAAGAGTTATTTATCTTCTGGGCTTTAAAAAACATCAGTCCCACCCTTCCCAAGGGCCTATATGGTGGCCTACCTCTCTCTGAATGCAATCCTTGGGAACACTGGGAGACCACATCCCCTCAGCTCCACCCTCTCCAAGCTTTAGGGCCACACCTGGGCTTTCTGCCATTTCTGGGGCACATGCTCAACCCCTCCATGTAGTAGCAGCCAGACTCTCCCCAATTCCCAAGTAATGTGTTCAACCCTCTCCACGGCCCAAAGCAGCACTACTCCACCACCACAAGGTAGAAGGCCCATCCTCTGCTTTCAGGGCAAACTCACCTTCTCCAAGTGCTTGGGTGGATCTGCTTTCCTGGCCCAAGACTTTCTGACTTCAGACCCCAGCCTCCATAGTTCTGTCTCTGAAGTCATTTTCCTCCAATGCATTCTTTCCCCGCTCCTCCCAGGCCCAATGGGCAGTGGCTTTTTTTTTCTTTCATACAGATACTGCAACACTCACCACCATTCTATGTAGTAGTTTTGGGTTGTGCTCATTAGCCAGTCTCATGGGTATTATTAGGTCCATTCCCAACAAGCTACTCCCAGTCTCTATAATGTATAACAGAGGGTTTATAATTTGGTTATCTTCCCAATAGATATCAGTAGATTTGAGAATGGGGACTTTAAATCTTTTCCCTTTTACCCCTGAAACTGTGAAAGAGTGACCAAGAATTCAATCTCCTTTATGATATGAAAAGTAGAAGATCGAGTGGTCCTAGTGGTCACCAAAAATTTAATTTCTCCCTGATATGAGCCCACCTTTAGATTTATCAAAGACTCCTGGTGGGCTCTTAAAATAAGGCTTTAACCTCCCTAATTCTCAAAATTCATCAGGGGTATCCCCCAACCTTCTATCCTTAAATTCAGACATTCCCCTTTGAAATGACCAGGTTTTCCACAGTGATAACACCCTTCTGAGTCTTGTGCCCTCTTCACCCCTTTATTCCCTTTGGCCCAGACTGTTTCTCTCTCTCACCTCTGCAGTCTCCTCCCTGCATTACCTTTAATCCCTTCTTGACCATGTGGTCGACTGTGTTGAACATGATTTTAACTTGTTGTTTCTGCTTTCCTTTTCCATTTTCACAACTCACTATCACCAATGGCATAGCAGGGTAAGCTATGTAGCCAAATGACTTGGTTTTTTCACTTGGTAGCCTTGGGAACACTCAGCCAGCATTTACACTGGCCCCTTTGCCAAGCTTATCTCTGGCCTGTCCCTGTTCAATTGCTGTTCACATGGAACCTTTCTCCACTTTGACTTTCAAAGCTCTCTTATGAATATTTGCTATTACAAAGACCTTCACCTGTGGTGGCTCCACCCAGGTCTGTGCCCTAGACTTCAAGGGTCACTGCAGCAGCCCTCCTACTCATTGTGGCATAGCACCCACAGGGTTGGGGAAAAACAGGCAGTGCCACAAGGTGGCAGCAGCCTGTCTTTCTCCCATCCCTCTTGTGGGCACCCTGACTGCTGACAATGCCTGGGTGTAGGTACAGGTTCCAGCACCATCCCTTTTCACAGTCTTGACACTGAGCAGTTTGGAACACACCCCCCCCCCCACCTGCTTCCCACCTCCCTCTATATAACACCTCAAAGCAAACAAACAACAAACAAAAGCTCATGCCTGTGCCAAAGAAAGAATAGGTGATTCTGAATCTAAAATAAAATGTGGAAGTAAAGAAAGGAGCCAAACTGGGTCTTAAGGGCTGCCATCAACAGTAAGGTTGAATACAACAAAACATCATAACTAAAATACACTCAGACTTTCTTAATAATTCTCCTAGTGGTTTATTCTTCCACCTATCTACTTTCTGGATCTTTTTCTGAATGTTAGCCCAAGACCCCTTTACATCCTTGGACCACAGGGCTATCAGGGTCTGTCCCTGAATATTTCCTTACTTGGTCCCTCAACTTTTGCAGGTAAGCAGAAGAATTTTTGTTCAAGTTCATTTCTAAGAAAAGACATAATACCCAACAAGATTTTGCTGGAAAAGAAGCATCTTTAGTTTAACTAAGAATTCCTTTTGTTTCATTAATCATCCAACCTCTCCTTGGCTCACCTACTTGCCTAAATAAATTAGAAAGCAGACATCTTTTTTGACACTTCAAATAATGCCAATGTTATTGCTCAGAAGTAGTTGGCAGGTTCTGTTAGGAGAGCTCATAATCTTCCTAGGGGTCCAATTCCTGTATTGACACTTTCATAAAGACTGAACTCTTATAGGAAAATGTTCCCACATCAAAACAGTTTTATTCACCCACTTGCTTCATTCTTATTAGTAGTAAGTCTGCAATTCCTGCATTTGGCAAATGGATTTATTACAGAGAAACCCAGACTCTGCATCAAGTGGTCATGTACCACTCTGAAATAATTCTATTGAACCGGTGACAAAACTAGAAAATTACCAAAATAAAAGTAATGCTTCTTCGTGTTCCCATTTAAGGACTAAAAATTAGTGGACAGCTTAAGCTGTCTTTTTCCCTTGAAACCCTTCAAAAGATTTATTTAAGTTCTGAGATTCAGGGATAGCCAATTTTATCCCTTGTATAGTGAGGCCTTAAAGAGCTCACATAAAGCCAATCTTTATCTATCCCATATTTTGGGCAGAATACATCAGGTGGTACAATGCTCTCTTTTGTTCAAATATACATTTTTCTTTCCCTTGATCTGCCAATGTTCCAACATTCTCCCTATGGACTATTCAAAGGAATGTTCTTGGGGGGGGCTTATAGGTACCCCCTCCCTTTTTCCAGCCAACTGCCTCTATCCATTCTGAATCTTGCCTGGTTTCCTTTGTTTTGGCACCATCTTGCTTCATTTGACTCCAGCCCTTTCCCTTGTGGGAGAAAGGAACCACAGATTGGAACTCTGTACTACTTGCTTACCACCAAGCTCATCAGAATTCATCCTGACCACCAAGATAATAATTAATAGCCTTTTTCTCTACCTTAGTCTGTGCCCAGAGTTGCCTGGTCACTGTGAGGGAGAGTTCCCATATTCGTCTTCACAGTCAGCAGATCTAAGTATCCAGTCTCGGTCCTTCCAGCTGTGGGAGGTGGTTCCCGATGGTGGAGTCTGAGACAGTTAATCAGTGGGGACATCTTCCCTTCATCCTCCCCAGGGATCCTCCTCTGAAGCCTCTGATCCCAGACAAGTCCCCAAATTCTTGGAAAGAACACCAGACTTGAAAGAGAATAAGCACTCACCCAATTGCAGAGAAGAAAAGAATATATTCATGATCTTGCAAGAACAGTCGAATGGTGGCTGGCACACCTAACATTAGAATGCCACAGGTATTTATATCCTAAGCTTAGTATGTGGACCCCTCCCCTGTTTCTCCACTGATTGAATACTTTCGAAGTTACAGCCTGTCCAGATAGTCTAACTAATTTGAACTTCCCACCAAAGGGTCCCCCTTTGTTTATGCTTTACATTTTTAATAACCCTAGCTATTAAGGATTTGGTGCCAGTTCTAAGCTCGTGTCAGAGGCCTTCCCCCACTTCCTTACCTGCCATCATCTTTTGTGAACGCTAAACTTAGTTTGATTCTTACAGCATTCATTGGGAATCACATGAGGTAATGCATATAAGACACTGTGCATAGTAGCTGGCACTCTGTGATATCTTTGCTTTCTCAAGAACATATAACATGTATATTTACTATCAGATGCAGTGTCTGTATAATACCATATACATATGGCTGTCTAGGATATATTTACTTTAATATAAAACCTCCTGAGAATAAGAGTGAGTTTGCAGAAAAAAAAAACATGGAGTGTGGAGGTAGAAGGTGGAGTTTGAATGAAACTGCTTATTACTATTTGTGCCTCATATTAATGCAGGTGATAAGATTTATTTTATTACATGGTAGTAAAAGTAAAATATTAGAGGTTAAAAATTGTATTGACTCATATTCCTAAAATGTTTTTTTTTAAGTGTTCTGGCCCTACCTGTTTAGAATAACTTTTATTTGTGAAAAATTCTTTGAAAATTACAAAAAGAAATTGCAGTAATAATCATGATTTTAAAATCACTGATTATACTTATACTAAGATTTGTAGAGGTAACAATGCAATGCAGCTCCACTTATTCCTATAATGAAATTTGGGGGAGCATCATGGTTATATTCTAAATATCTACCCATCAATGTTCAACCTATATTAGGGGCCAGGCAGAGGCTGCAGGGGCTCCATGGTCTGATGATGACTGTGTGACTCTGATCTTCCTCCCTTTCATGAGTGAGTGTCTTCCTGTCAAGAGGCTGAAGTGCTTGGATAATTCAGGTTTGTGACAAGCCACAAAATTAGCTTTAGCAGAATAAGAAATGCAAAGCAACTATTCTTGTAATATGTTCAATACATGCTTTTTCTCATCATTCTACCTTCTCATGGATATATGAAATCTCTGAGCATTTTTTTTTCTCTATTGGCCTACTACCTGCCATAAAAAAAAGGGAAAAAATTCTACTTCTTTTCAGAATGAAGCATGTCAAATCTCTCATTTCTTTTTTCAAAAGATAAAACATGGATTATTAATTGATCTAATTGCAATTCTATATCCCTTGTTGATTTAAGAAAAGGTAATGGCTACATGGAAAACACCCTGGAACTTTTCCTCAGAACCAGGCTGTAATAGTAAATGTGCCTGCTACATACCTTTTTCTTGATCCTTCCCTACCAGTTTGTGAAGATGGAGAAGCATATAATCTTCTTTGAAGATACTTGATAATTTGGAAAACAAACATACTTCCAATGCAATGTGCTTTCAGAGATTCTAGGTCTAGTTCAGCTATTGGATGAGCTGATTGATACTTTTTGCCCCCAAAACTAAGTGAACTCATATTCTTGGGACAGTCCACCCAAGAGATGGAGTGGACATAAGAACCGGGAGATCCTCTTGAAATACTTCCCCATGAAGGTAATTTTATGAATGAGAAAACAGCAACAGTTTCAAATAGTTACCTTCACCAACCTCCACAATCTCAGTTTCAATCATGAAACAGAATTAAAGGCACAGTACCACCCTAGGCCTGTAGGGATCAGTAGGATGAAAAGCACCATCTTCTGGGCAGGACAGGAAAAGCATAGAATCAGGAGGCTTCACAGGAAAGATAAGCACAAAGCTGGTCTCATCCCCAGGGATCCTTGATACTGAGCTACACCCCCTTCATGAGTACTGGACCTGTCTTGTCTGGGAAAAATGGACAGGGGTAGATCCTCTCTGGGGGGTACCCTCCTATAAGAATCAGCCCTCCAGGTAAAAGTTGCTAAATGTAATGTAAAGACTGTTAAAAACATATACCCTGAAGGATACACAAACTGAGAAATAAAATGGCAAACTGTGGTGTATACATATGTTAAATATTGTGCTGCTACACAAAAGAGTGAAGAAAATAAAAGACATCTAAGTTGGAAAAGAACTAAAACAGTCACTGTTTGCAGATGACATGATCCTATATGTAGAAAGTCCTGAAATTATTTCTATAATAAAGCTACTAGCACTAATAAATGATTTCAGCCGAGTGGCAGGACACAAGATCAACAGACAAAAATCAGTAATGTTTCTATACAATAGTAATGAGTAATGAGCAGGAAATCAAGAAAAGCATTCTGTTCACAATAACAATCAAAAGAATCACTTAGGAATAAATTTAACCTAGGATATATAGGAACTTTACAAAGAAAACTACAAAAAAAATTGTTAAAAGAAATCAAGGTGGACTTAAATAAATGGAAGGACATACTGCATTCCGAGATTAGAAGGCTAAATATAGATAAGATGTCAATTCTACCCAAAATGATTTATACATTCAATGCAATACCAGAAGGCTAAATATAGATAAGATGTCAATTCTACCCAAAATGATTTATACATTCAATGCAATACCAATCAAAATCCCAACAATTTACTTTGCAGAAATAGAAAAACTAAGAATCAAATTTATCTGGAAAGGCAAGGGGCTCTGAATAGTTAAAATATCTTGAGAAAGCAAAATGAAGTTGGAGGTCTCACACTATCTGAGTTTAAAGCATATTCCAAAAATATGGTGGTTAAAACAGCATGGTACTGGCATAAAGATGGAATTTAATTGAAAGTTCAGAAATGGAACCTCTTTTCTGTGGACAATTGGTTTTTGACAAAGCAGTCAAGTTTGTCCAACTAGGACAAAACAGCCTTCTCAAAAAATGGTGGTTGGACAACTGGAAATCCATATCCAAAAGAATGAAAGAAGACCCCTATCTCCCACCTTATAGAAAAATTACTCAAAATGGATCAAAGACCCAAACATTAGTGCTAAGACCATTAAACTCTTAGAAGAAAATTTGGGGAGACATCTTAAAGATCTTGTGATAAGTGATAGTTTTCTAGACTTTATACCAAAAGCAAAAGCAATGAAAGAAAAAAAATGGATAGGATCTCTTCAAAATTGAATACTTTTGTGCTTCAAAGGACTTTGACAAGAAAGTAAAAGACAGTCTATTCAATCAGAGACAAATATTCAGAAACTGCATATCTGATAAGGTTTAATATATAAAGAGATCCTACAATTCAACAAGAAAAAGACAAACGACCCAATTTTAAAATGGGCAAAAGACATGGATGGACATGTTTCCAAATAGAAAACACAAATAGCTCAAAAACATATTAAAGGAGTGATGTCATCAACAGGGCAATGTAAATAGCTACTGAAAAATTTCCCCACAGATTAAAGGAATGAAAGACAATTCTGCATTTCTCAGAGCTCTGGAGGAAGATATATTTATAGGAGAAAGACCCTCAAATTCCAAATTGAAGAGAGAGCAAAATTTAAGGTAGAAAACCGCTGTACCATACCAGCTAGTCATCCAGCCTCCTCCTCAGTCTCTCTCACACATAGCATAGGAAGGGCAGAGAAATAGCAGCCAGGATTCCTCCCATTGGAGAGCCAGGATATAAATTCTCTCAGAGCACTGAGTCAGATCCCCACCATTAGGAGACCCAAAGGATATGGGAGGGCATTTCAAGTCCCAGTGAGCAAAGGACAAAGAGTCTCACAAAACATGGACAGATTCTGCTTTTCTAGCCCTGGGACCAAAAGCCTCCCCCCATCCCTGAGGGAAACAGAAGCAATTGGACTGATCCATGCCCTGGGTTCAGCTGAAAATTGGGTCATCTTGGGGTGTCCTCTGCCACAAATAATGTGAGGACATAGTCCCACATTGAGCCACATTTTGACAGGCAAAGGGAAGGTACAATAACCCCACAATTCAAGCCCTGCCCAGACAGTAGCATGGGCTATTAGGCAAACATTTTCTGAGGATGATTAAGTTACCAAACTGCAATCTGCTGGGCAGACCAGGAAGCACAAGGGAATTGAAGGGTTTTTTTCAGGGATACTCCAAAAAAAAAAAAAAGTCTCAGAACCATTGGAGCTGGTTTAACCCCCATGTATGGGACCATGTCCCTGATTTGGCTGAGAAATATGGAAAACACAATTGTTAAAGCAGTTCCCTAAAACAAACAAATCTTGTGGGCCAGCGAATAATAGAGCACCACTGGGACCCAACAGACTTGTTTTATCCAGAAACAGAGAGCTTGCTGTGATGTCCAGTGCCTACCTTCTATCCCTGAGGCAAACCATTGTGGGCATCAGGGGGTTGGAGAAGACTGGGGGGAAAGAATCAATCTGACAACTGGCCAGTGTGAAAGATGAAAGCATAGAGAACAAAGCCAACCAACAAGAAAAACCATAGACAAAAGAGATAAAATGACCTCTAGAATTAAACAATACAATAGGAAGTCTATTCAACAGCAGAAAATCATGATTCATACCAGGAAGCATGACAATATGGACCAACCAGAGGAACAAGCTAAAAATTCAACTGGGATACAGGAAATGAAATGACCAATTAAAGATGTTCAAACAAACGTTCTAAATCATGGGAAAAATCAAGAGGTAAAGGAAAATATGGCAAAATTGATGAAGAATGTAAAGAAGATACTGGGTGACCATACAGAATAACTTGAAAGCTTGAAAGAAACAAATGGCAGAACTTATGAGAATGAAAGGCACAATAGAGGAGATGAAAAACAATGCAGACATACACATAAAGTAGTAGATTTGAAGAGGCAGAAGAAAGGATTAGTAGACTAGAGGACAGGACATATAAGAACTTACAAACAGAGGAACACATGGGAAAATAAAGGAAAAATATGAGCAGGGTCTCAGGGAATTAAATGACAACATGAAGTGCACAAATAAATATGTTATGGGTGTCCCAGATGGAGAAGAGAGGGGAAAGGGAGCAGAAAGAATAATGGAGGAAATAATCACTGAAAATTTCTCAACTCTGATTGAAGATAAAAAATTGCTGTGCCAGGAAGCACACCAAATACAACAGATCTGACTAGACCTACTCCAAGACACTTAATCAGATTGTCAAATAATGACAAAGAGAGAATTCTGAAAGCAGTAAGAGAAAAAGAATCTATCACATACAAGGGAAGCTCAGTAGGACTAAGTGTGGACCACTCAATGAAACCATGGAGGCAAGAAGGCAGTGGAATGATATATTTAAGATACTAAAAGAAGAAAACTGGGCGGCTGCCGTGGCTCAGCAGGCAGAGCTCCGACCTGCCATGCTGGAGGTCTGGAGTTTGATCCCTGGTGCCTCCTGCCCATATGCAAATTAAAAAAAAAAAAGAAGAAAACTGCCAATCAATAATCCTATACCTGGCAAAGCTGTCCTTCAAAAATGAGGGAGAGTTTAAAATATTTACTGATAAATATAAAACACTGTGGGTGTTTGTGTACAATAGATATGCTCTACAAGAAATACTAAAGGGGGCAGGCCACGGTGGCACAGCAGGTAAGAATGCTTGCCTGCCATGCCTGAGGACCCGGGTTTGATTCCCGGTACCTGCCCATGTTAAAAAAAAAAAAAAGAAAGAAAGAAATACTAAAGGAAGCACTTGAGGCAGATAGGAAAAGACAGGAGAAAGAGATTTGGAGAAGAGAGTAGAAATGAAGATTGCCAGTAAGAGTAACTAATAGGATATGATAGATAGATAGACAGACAGATAGATAAATAGATAGATAGAGAGAGAGAGAGAGAGAGAATTAAATATGAAAGAGATAATCCAAAAGACAAAATGGTTGCAGAAAGTGCTGCTTTTAGAGTAGTAACATCAAATATTAATTTATTAAATTCACTAATAAAATACATGGAGAGGCAAAATGGATTTAAAAAGAAACAGGATCCTTTTTTAAGCTGTCTACAAGAAACTCAGGGTACAAGGAGAAAAACAGGTGGAAAGTAAAAGGTTGGAAAAATGTTTCATGGAAACAACAACCAGAAAAGAGCAGGGTTAGCTATACTGATATCAGACTAATTATACTTCAAATATAAAGCAATTAAAAAGATACAAAGAAGAATACTTTGTATTAATAAAAGGGTCAATTCATCAGGAAGACATTGCTAGTGACCCTGCAGAAATAAAGGAGATAATAAGAGGATACTATGAACTAAACAGATGAAATGGACAACTTGTAAGAAAAGCATGAACAAGCAATATTGACTCAAGAAAAAAATAGAAGACCTCAACAAACCAATCACAAGTGAAGAGATCGAATCAGTCATCAAAAAACTCCCAAGAAAGAAATGTCCAGGACAAAGTGGCTTCACATATGAATTCTACCAAATATTTAAGAAAGAATTAGTACTAATTCTGCTCAAACTCTTCAAAAAATGTGTAGAAGAGGCAGAACTACATAACTCATCCTCTGAAGCCAATATCACTCTAATACCAAAGACAGGCAAAGATACTACAAGAAAAGAAAACTATAGACCAATCTCTTCAAAGAATATATGTGTCAAAATCCTCAACAAAATACTCGCAAATTGAAAACAAACAAAAAAACAAGCAACAAAAATACTTGCAAATTGAATCCAGCAACACATTAAAGAATTATACACCATGACCAAGAGAGTTTGTATGAGTAGTTCAACACAAGAAAATCAATTATTTTAATATACCACATCAATAATTTAAAAAGGGAAAAACTATATAATAATCTCAGTGCAGGCAGAAAAAGCATGTGACAAAATTCAGCATCATTTCTTGATGAAAACAGTTCAAGGAATAGGAATAGAGGCAAACTTCCTCAACGTGATAAAAGATTATATGAAAAACCCACAGCTAAGATCACACTTAATTGGGAAAGATTGAAACTTTCCCTCTAGGATCAGGAACAAAACAATCGTGCCCACTGTCACCATTGTTAGTCAATACTTTGCTGGAAATTCTAGCTAGAGTAATTAGGCAAGAAAAAGAAATAAAAGACAAAAGTTCCAAATTGGAAATAAAGAAGTAAACCTTTTACTGTTTGCAGATGACATGATCCTGTATGTAGAAAGTCCTGAAAAATCTGCAGTAAAGCTACTAGGTGCAATAAATGAGTACAGCAAAGTGCAGGACATGATCAACATGCAAAAATCAGTTGTATTTCTATGCACCAGTAACATACAATCTGAAGAGGAAAACATTCCATTTACAATAGCAACTAAAAGAATCAAATATTTGGAATAAATTTAGCCAAAGACATTAAAGATCATACAGAAAACTACAAAACAGTGTTAAAAAAATGAAGGAAAACCTAAATAAATGAAGGACATATTGTGTCTATGGATTGGAAGACTACATATGGTTAAGATGCCAATTCTACTCAAATTGATTCAATGCAATACCAGTTAAAATTCCAACAACTTACTTTGCAGAAATAGAAAATCCAAAAATTAAATTTATTTTAAAGGGCAGTGTGCCCCAAATAGCTAAAAATACACTGAGAAAGAAAATGAAGTGGGACTTCTCACACTACCTGACTTTGAAGCATATTGCAAACTGATGGTAGCCAAAACAGCATGGTACTGGCATAAAAATAGAAATATGACCAGTGGAAATGAACTGAGTGTACAATGGTGGACCCTCTCATCTATAGCCAATTGATCTTTGGTAAGATGGTTGTTCTAGTTTAGAGGCATTGCCTCTAAAGTTATCTTTCCTCCAATGTGTCCTTTCTCTGAAACTCCAGTACAGATGGGCAGCAGCTCTGTTTACAGAGGTCCCACAGCACTCTCATTGGCTTTCTATGCAGTAGCCTTGGATCATTCCCAACAGACATAAGGAGTTTCCACAAATCCCTCCTGGATAACTCCATGTTCAATCCTAGCTTTCTGTGAAATGTCTGACTGGTTCCACATCTAGTCAAATCCTCACATGGAGCACTTTTCTCTGGGGTCTCCCTTCCTGGAAGCCCAGAATTTTCCAGGACATCAATTTCTGGTTTCTTTGTACTCAACAGTTCAGTTCTCAGCTTCTCTCTCTCCTGTTGCATTTCACTATAAGTTGTGAGGAGAAACCAGGGTGTGCTTTCCACATTTAATTTGGAAATCCCTTCTGCTAAATATCCAAGTTCATGGCTTTTAAAATCTGCCTTCCAGCCAAAGCCACTAGTCAATTTTGCCAGATTATCTGCCATTTTAAAACAAGGCTCACTTTCCTTCCAATCTACAATAACATGTGCCTCATTTCTGTCTAAACCCTGGTCAGAAGTATCCTTAGAGTCCATGTTTCTACCAACAGTCTCTTCAAAACATTCTAGACCTTCTCTAGGTTTCTCACAACTCCTCCAGATTCTTCCCCTTATCCATTTAAAAAGCCATTCCAATATGTTTGGTATCTGCAAACCATGGCAGATTCCACTGTCCAGTACCAAAATCTGTTCTAGTTTGCTAGCTGCCAGCATGCAATATACCAGAAGCAGAATGGCTTTTAAGAAGGGGAATTTAATGAGTTGCTAGTTTACAGTTCTGAGGCTGAGAAAATGTCCTGATTAAAGCAAGTCTATAGAAATGTCCAATCTAAGGCATCCGGGAAAGGATACCTTGGTTCAAGAAGGCCGATGAAGTTCAGGGCTTCTTTCTCAAGTGGAAGGCACATGGAGAACACAGTCACAGTTTCTCTCTTAACTGGAAAGGCACATGGTTAACACAGTCAGGGTTCCTCTCTCATCTGGAACACCACATGGTGAACACAGTGTCATCTGCTGGCTTCTTCTCCTGGCTTCCTGTTTCATGAAGCTCCCTGGGAGGCATTTTCCTTCTTCATCTCCAAAGGTCACTGGTTATTGGACTGCTTCCTGTGGCTATGTTGTTCTACTCTGCTGTCTCTCAATCTCCCATTCTCCAAAGTGTTTCCTCTTTTATAGGACTTCAGAAACTAATCAAGACCCACCCAAATGGGTGGATACATGTCACCACCTAATCCAGCTTCACAACCACTCTTGATTAAATCACATCTCCAGGGAGATTATCTGATTACAGTTTCAAACATATAGAATTGGGTAAGGATTATTCTGCCTTTACGAAATGGGATTTTGATTAAAACATGGCTTTTCTAGGATCCATACATCCTTTCAAACCAGCACAATGGTCTAGTCAAATCAACTGGGACAGAGCACTGTCTTCAATAAATGGTGCTTAGAGAACTGGATATCTGTATACAAAAAAAAAAAAAAAAATGAAGGAGGATCCCTATCTAACACTTTATATAAAAATTAACTAAAAATGGATCAAAGATTTAATCATTAGAATTAAAACCATAAAGTGTTTAGAAGAAAATGTAGGGAAATATCTTAAAGATCTTGTGATAAGAGATGGTTTCCTAGACCTTACACCAAGAGTATGCCCAATGAAAGAAGAAATAGATAAATGGTATCTCCTAAAATCTGAAAACCTTTTTCACATCAACAGACCCTGTCCGGAAAACAAAAAGGCAGTCTATGCAATGGGAGACAATTTTTGGAAACCAATTATCAGAGAAGCATTTAATATCCAGAGTTATAAACAGATCCTGCAACTCAACAGCAAAAAGACAAACATCTTAATTTAAAAATGGACAAAAGACATGGACACACACTTTTCCAAAGAGAGAACACAAATGACTCAAAAATGTGTGAAATTATACTTAATATCACTGGTTATTAGAGAAATGCAAATAAAAACCACAATGACATATCATCTCACACCCACTAGAATGACCATTATCAAAAAAGCAGAAAGTGACAAGTGCTGGAGAGGATGTGAAAAAATAGGTACACTCATTCACTGTTGGTGGAAGTGTAGAATGGTGCAACCACTCTAGAAGGCAGTTTAGCAATTTCTCAGGAAGCTAAATATAGACTTGCTGTATGGACCACAAACCCATTATTAGCTATATATTCAGAGGAACTGAAATCATTATTCACGATTGCCAAGAGATGCAAATATCCCAAGCATCCATTGATGGATAAGTGGATAAATGAACTGTGCATACATATGATCAAATATTACACAGTTGTAAGACTGAATGAAGTCATGAAGCATCCAACAACATGAATGAACCTTGAAGACATATTGAGTGAAACAGGACAGAAAGAAAAGGACAAATACTGTATGGTCTCACTAATATGAACCAACAATAATGAACAAATTCTGAGAGCTAAAGTTGATAGCACAGGTTATCAGGAGATAGAAAGAGGGTAGAGATTGGACATTTGGTGCTAAGGGAGAACATTCAACAAGATTGATTGTAAAGATCCAGAAATGGATAGCACAATACTATATGATGGTTGCATAATATTGTAAGTATAACGAACAAAGCTGAAGGTGAATATGGTTTAAAGAGGAAGGCTAGGGGCATGTATGACACCAGAAGGAAATATAATATAGTGAAACCTAGAGTGAACAATTATAGTAATTAAATTCACAAATATAAGAAAAATTTTACTTGAGGGAGAATAATTGAAGTTCATTATTGTAAGGTGTTAAAAATGGGATAGTATATGGAAAAATAATTAATGCAAACTAGGATCTATGGTTAACAGTAACATTGCACTGTTCTTTCATTAATTGTAACAATGGCAATATACCAAAGCTAAATATCAATGATAAGGGTGATATAATGAAGGGGTATGGCATACTTGTAGTTTCTCATTTTTCTTCTTCTCCTTTTTATCTTCTCCCCTTCTTCCCTCTTTGTGGAAGAAATAGAAGTGTTCACATATATACTGTGATAGCAAATGCATAAATATGTGATTATACCATAAGGAAGTAGAATGGTGCAGCCCCTCTGGAGGACAGTGGGGTGGTTGCTTAGAAGGCTAAATATGGGATTGCCACATCATCCTGAAACCCTGTTATTAGACAAATACTTGGAAGAACTGAAAGGAGGGACACAAATAAGCATTTGCACACTGATGTTTATGGTGGATTTTTCATGATTTGCAATAGATGGAGGTGGCCTAAGGGTACATTCACTGATCAATGGAAGGGAAAAATATGGTGTGTACATGTGACAAAGTAATGAGCTTCTGCAGGAATGAATAAAATCATGTGGAATGCAACCAGGAGAATGAACCCTAAGGACATTATATTGAGTGAAATAAGCCAGAAAAAAAAAAACTGGACACATGATGTACGGTCTCACTGATATGGGCTAACTATGATGAGCAAACTCTGAGAACTGAATTTGAGTGCATAGTTTGTCAGGGGATAGAAAGTGGGCAGAGATTGAGCAATCAATGATTAAGGAGTACAGAATGTTCAAATAAGGTTCATTGTAAAGTTCCCTAGATTGTAAGCTCTTACAGTAGTGACTTCTATTCCTAAATTTTAGCTGTTATTTCTAAATTCTGAGATTCTTTATTCTTTGTGTATAATTGGTTGCTCCCTGAAATACTGGGTATCTGTGGGATATCTGGGACTCAGAATTAGAGTTCTGCAGCCCTGAAAATCAGCATTACTCATACAGCATCTGTTGAAGAAGATTCTTCAAAAAAAAAAAGATTTCAGACTCCAAGTAGAAATATGAATATATAGGGCCTGGTTAGGACTAAGGTAAATCAGAATACAGGGTAAAGGATGATATTGTCTATACTTTAAAACTTCAATCTTGTGGAAGACTAAAGGAAGATATGTTTATTTGATCCAACATCTAAATTTTTTGTAGCACACTATCTAATGTAACCTATCTGGTCAGTTTATTTAAACAACATAATCACATGGAACCTAGACTAAAGAATGAGATTTTATTATTATGTAAAGTTTAATATAATACCCAGATACATTCCAGAGTATTTGGGACAGAAAATAAACATATATTTGCAAAGACATCTTCAGGGACTGGGAAAAGGTATTAAACTTCCCCTCCTGGGCAATTCCTGATACTCTTTTAGATATTAGAGATTCCCAATTTAGTAAACCAAACATTTGATCTTAAGGCTTGTCATTAGGAAACTTACTTCTGCAATGGCGAAGCTAGGTCTGCATGTAATTATGCTAAATAGTCACCCTCAGAGGGCATCTTTTGTTGCTCAGATGTGGTCTTTCTCTTTAAGCCAACTCTTCAAATAAACTCACTACCATCCCCCCTACATGGTGCATGACTTTCAGGGACATGTCTCCCTGACAACATGGGAACATGATTCCCAGGGATGAGCCTGGTCCTGACATTGTGGGATTGAGAATTACCAAAATGGGGAAAAGAAATGGAACAAAACAAAGTTTGAGTGGCTAAGGGACTTCAAATAGAGTTGAGAGGTCATTCTTGAGGTTACTCTTATGCAAGCTTTAATCAAATAACTCCAACTACCATAGAATGTCATGCCTCAAACAGCAGTGTTCCTGAAAACCCTAGAGAATGCCCTGGGTTCTATCTAGGTCTGTATAAAAGTTTTTCATAATAAGTTTATTTTCTCAGCAATTTAATCCCTCCAGATTGATCTTAGTCCAGAAACCCAGAGGTAGCAGACTCTCCAGGAATAACAATCAGGTTCATTCCTCTACCTCAGAAGGTCAACACCTCTTTCCAGAATGAAGAAGTTAAAATGGCTATTGCCCAGATATACATGAAGATAGAGAGAAAAATCAAATGAGAGGAAGGAGGTGTGACTGAGAAATTAGGATTTATGAAATGACTATTGACTCATTTTATAGATATGTCTTTTTAGAGTCAAGTGTTTTAGGAATACTCAGAAGGAAATACATGGAGTAGTTAGATTGTAATCCAGTAGCCTTGATCCTTGATAATGATTATATAACTATATTCCAAAAAAAAAAGTTTTCCATGTTTGTATGGATGTTTTGTTTTGTTCCACAGATAAATATATAACTGTGGAATATATATATATATGTCTATTCTACACTGTCTTATGTAATCTATCACTACTGTAAGTCTTAAAATTGGGTAGATTGCAGCAGTAGTGCTCAATAAGAAGGAGGGTTAAGAGATAGGGGACATAAAGGCTTTTCCTTTTATTTTTTTTTTCTGGAAAAATGTAAATACTCTAAAAATGGTCATGGTGATGAATATGCAACTCTGTGAGGATACTGTGAACCATTGACTGTATACTTTAGGTGGATTATACAGAGTGTGAAGATATTTTAATAAAATAACATTAAAAAGCAAAACAAAACAAAACATATGAAAAAACACCCAGCATCATTAGGTATCAGGGAAATGCAAATCAAAACCACAATAACATATTATCTCACAACTACTAGAATGGCCATTTATCAAAAAAGAGAAGAAAATTACAAGTGCTGGAGAGGATGTGGAGAATTAGGTACACTTATTCACTGTTAGTGGGAATGTAGATGGTGCAACTTCTCTGGAAGGTAGTTTGGTGGTTCCTCAGGAAGTTAAACATAGAATCTCCATATGACCCAGCAATATTATTATTGGGCATATAATGGAAGAAATGAAAGCAGGGACATGAACAGACACTGCACACTGATGCTTATAGTGGAATTATTCACAATTGCCAATAGCTGGAAACAGCCCAAAGGTCCATGAAATGATGAGTGGATAAGCAAATTGTTGCACATACATATGATGGAATACTATGCAGTTGTAAGACAGAATAAAGTCATGATGCATGAAACAATGTGGAAGAACCTTGAGGACGTTATGTTGAGTGATATAAGCCAGAAACAAAAGGACAAATACCTTATGGTTTCATTAATATGATCTGTTCTAGTTTGCTAGCTGCCGGAATGCAACACACCAGAGACGGATTGGCTTTTAATAAAAGGGGATTTATTTTGTTGGTTCTTCAGAGGAAGGCAGCTAACTTTCCACTGAGGTTCTTTCTTACATGGAAGGCACAGGATGGTCTCTGCTGGTCTTCTCTCCAGGCCCCTGGGTTCCAACAGCTTTCCCCGGGGTGACTTCTTCCTCCATCTCCAAAGGCCTGGGCTGAGCTGCTAGTGCTGAGATGAGGAATGCCAAGCTGCTTAGGCTGTGCTATGTTGCATTCTCTCATTTAAGCACCAGCCAATTAAGCCAAACGTCACTCATTGCAGCAGACACACCTCCTAGCTGACTGCAGATGCAATTGGCAACAGATGAGGTTCACGTACCGTTGGCTTATAGCCGCAGCAACAAGACTAGGCATACTCACCTGGCCAAGTTGACAACTGAATCTAACTAACACATGATCTAACCATAATGAGCAAACTCTGAAAGTTAAATTAGAGAGTACAGGTTATCAGGAGATAGAAAGAGGACAGAGATTGGGCAACCGAGGCATGAGTACAAAATATTCAATAAGGTTAATTGTAAAGTTTCAGAAATGGATTGCACAATACTCTAAGAGTAATTAACAATGCTGAATGTGAGTATGTTGAAAAAGGAAGGCTAGATTCATGTTTATCTCCAGAAAGTAAGCTAGAGGATGAAAATTGGACAATATAATGGAGCAAAACCTAGAGTGGGCAATGATGATGGTTAATTGTATGAATGTAAGAAGGTGCTTATATGAATCAGAACATATGTATGTCACTCTTACAAGGTGTTAAAAATGGGATGTTATATGGAAAATGCAATTAATGCCAATTAAAGTTTATAGTTAACAGTAACACTGTAATATTTATTAATTATAACAGAGCAATATACCAAAGTTAAAGATAAATAAAAGTGGGGTATAAGACAGAGTTATGGGATTTTTTTTGTCCTCTCTTTTTGGAAAAAATGAGAATGTTCACATATAGATTGTGATGGTGAATGTATACCTATGAGATTATACCAGGGACCATTGATTGTACCCTTAGTATAGATTGTATGGTGTGTGAATAAAATGGTTTTTAAAAAAATAAACAGAAAACTACAAGTGCTGGAGGAGATGTGGAGAAAGAGGTGTACCTATTCACTGTTGGTAGGGAAGTAGAATAATGCAGAACCTCTGGAAAGCAGTGTGGCAGTTCCTCAGGAAGCTAAGTATAAAATTGCCATATGACCTAGAAATCCCCTTACTAGTTATGTACTCACAAGAACTGAAAGCAGGGACAGGAAAGACATTTGCACACCATTGTATATGGTGGTATTATTCATGATTGCCAATGGATGGAAGCAGCCCTAGTTTCCAGCAAATTATGAGTAGTAGGGTGTACTGTGGTGTATACATACAACGGAATATTGTATGACTACTAAAAGGAATGAAGTCATTTGGCATGCAATGAGGTAAATAAGCCCTGAGGACATTATGTTGAGTGAAATAAGCCAGAAACAAAAGGATAAATATTGTATGGTCTCACTAATATTAACTAACTTAATAAGCAAACACCAAGAGTTAATGTCAAAAACGTAGATTATCAAGAGATAGAAAGATTGGGCAATCGATGCCTAAGGAGTACAGAATTTTCAATAAGTTTGATTCTAAATGTTTAGAAATGGATAGCACAATAATATGTGATGGTACAAATACTGTAAGTGTAATTAGCAAAACTCTATGATTGAAAGAGGAAGGCTAGAGCCATGTATGTCACCAGAAGGGAAGCTAGAGGACAAAAACTTGAGACTGTATAACTTAGTGAAACTTAGGGTGGTCAATTGCATAAATATAAAAAAGTTCTTTCATGAACTAGAAAATGCATACATCGCTATTACAAGGTATTAAGAATAGGGTGGTGTATGGTGAAAATACAAATAATGTAAACTAAGGTCTACAGTAAACAGTAACATTGTAATATTCTACCATTAATGGTAACAAAGGCACTATACCAAAGCTAAATGTCAGGAATAGGGGGATATAAGGTGCATGGGATTCTTTTCTTCAGAAGAAATAAGAATGTTCTCATATTAATTGTAGTGGTGAATGCATAACTATATGATTATACCAACAGCCATTGATTATACACTTAGGATGGATAGTATGGTGTGTGAATAAAATTGTTTAAAAAAATAAAAATAATAAAGGGTGATAAAAGCTATGGATGTTTTGGCTTTCTTTTTAATTTTTGTTTCTTTATTTTTTTGGAGTAATGAAAATGTTCTAAAATTGTGGGGATGAATGCACATGTATGTGATGACACTGTGAGCCATGATTGCATACTTTAAATAGATTGTATGTTGTGAGAATATATTTTAATACAATTGCATTAAAAAACCCAAAGAGACAAAAGGTGCATGAAGCCACAAGAAATACCTTTGCTTAAAGGTAAGAAAACACACATGGTGTAATTAAAAAGGAAAATTTACTGGCGTCTATTACCCAACTGATTCACAGCATTTTCTCTAGCTCTCACTGAATATTAAACATTTGCTGGCAAAATGATCATGGAACACAGAGCATTTCTTGGTTAGTAAAACTATTCTATATGATAATGGTAGATACATGACAATTATGCATTTTTTAAGTGCGTAGAACTGTGCAACACAAAGAGCAAATCCTAATGTAAAAAATGGACTTGAATTAGTGATAATGTCTTAATAAATCAGTTTTAACAGATGTATCACATTAATGCAAAATATTATTAAGAAGAGAAATTGCATAAGAAGTGGGGAGACAGGCCCAGTGAAAAGTCTGATACTTTCTGCATAATTTTTCTATAAACCTAAAACTGTTCTAAAAATATTTTTATTAAAATTCATGAGTGATTTCATATTAATATTCTTTCTTATGACTGCCCCTAAGTGCATTTATTTATAGCATTTCTGAAGAGCAGAATCAAGATTGTTTAGCTGGTGATCTTGATATAGGACTATGGAATTAATTGTTAGTTAATGCATCATGGAAACAGAGGCTCAGGCATAGCAGAAACTTTCAATAAATGACCACTTTCTTCCTTACACAGCAAAAGCATCCAAAACTGCAGAGGAAGAGATCCCAACATATCCAGTCTGCTGGGGAAGCCAGTTGCTCAGGTCAGAGTCAGTGGATGGCAGCTCCCCAGGCCACACTTCATAACAGAGAAGAGAGACACCTGTAGTACCTGGGGTATGGGTTCCTGCCATAAAGCATGTATCAAGTGAACATAACACAGAGTTCCTGCCCTGATAAGCAGCTGTGGCTGCTTGATAC
The DNA here is from genome assembly GCA_004026745.1 of Myrmecophaga tridactyla. Taxonomy (NCBI): domain Eukaryota; kingdom Metazoa; phylum Chordata; class Mammalia; order Pilosa; family Myrmecophagidae; genus Myrmecophaga; species Myrmecophaga tridactyla. Next base: position 45,773 of record PVIY010001104.1, read on the forward strand.
AGGTTTTGGGTACAAGTTGGGCTCCTTCTATTCTATTTGGCCTTAGGTCCCTACTGGACTGTGAAATGGAAACATTTTGAAACATCTGTGGACAATAGAAAAGGAAGCAAATGGAGGGGAGGTGCTGGGAGATGGCTGCTAGGTGTGTCTCCACCTTCCCCAGCATGAAAACATGGAAATGTCTGAAGGCAGATCTGCATATTCTCAAAATGTCAAGATGATACCTATACTGAAATGGGAAATAAAGTACTAATTGTTTGAACATTAGATAACCAGCAGTCTTCTGTGTGCACATCCAAGATGTGCTTGGTATGTCTCAGTGGAACATAACTGTGCTTCTAGCTGCTCCATACCCATTCCTATATATATAAGTAAAGTAAAATAATGTGGAGTTCATTGTTTCCTGGTTCTCTCTCAGGTTTTCTTCAACCTTAAGCTCATTAAGGTCCTAAATATGACTGCTCTTTAGACTTCACTCTCTATTATTGTGGTGGTTTGAAGCTGTGTGAACTCCAGAAAAATATGTTCTTAAATCTAATCCATTCCTGTGGGCATAAACCCACCATAAGTAGGACTTTTGATGAGATTATGTTAGTTAAGGTATGATCCAGCCCAATAGGATAGGTTTCAAATCCTATTACTGGAGTCTTTTACAAATGGAATGACATTCAGATGCACAGAAAGCCACAAGTTGCAGTCAGAAGCTGAAAAAGTTCCTGGAATAGAATGGAGAGGCCAAGAGATGCTGCCACATGCATTGCTATGTGCCACATGAGCTAAGGACCAAGGATACCCAGCAACCAGTGTCAGAACACCACAGTTTTCACGGAGAAAGCCTCACCTTGATGATGCCTTGACTTGGATTTTCTTTTAGCCTCAAAATCTTAAGCAAACAAATTCCCATTGTTTAACCTGAACCATGTCATGATATGTGCTTGAGCAATCCAGAAAACTGAAACTATCATCCTAAAAATGAGAAACATATGAGATGACACACACAGGACACTTAGTAGAGAAGCTTGTACTCTGTGAACCCTTATTTTTCCCTTCCCCCACAATATTTGTTGGCTGAAGTATTTTGCATAATAGTTTGCATATATGGGCACCTAAGAAATTTGTGAAATGTAGGGTAGCAGGAAAAACATGAACTAGAAGATGGGATGTGAATACAACTTTCTATTGCTAGTTCTGCATTTTATATAAATGTAGGTGACAAAATTCATCTTATTAGGTGGTTGGAAAAGTTAGTGTTTATACTAGGTAGATGAAATTGCTTATATCCTGAAGCAATGGTTTTGAAATAGCATTTTTATATTGTCCCCTTTAATTCATTTTCTTTGTGAAAAATCTTTGTAAATTGCCAAATGAAACAAGTCAGTTTTGTATGAACAACTACTAAGACTCATACAGAAAAAAATCCCAATGTAATTCCACCTATGCCCAAATGCAAGTTTTGAGACATCTTGAATATGATTTAAATTTCCGGTCATTAAATATCAGCCTTCATCAGGGAGCCAGGCAAAGGCTTTAGGCACCCATGACTATGGGGGTCTGTTGCCCTTTCCTTGCCAGGAAGGGTGTCTCCAGTCTAGAATATGAGTGCCTCTGCTAATTCATATTTTCTCTAAGCAACAAAAGTATGCTTCATCAGAACAAGAGATGCAAAATAAGTGTTCTTAGTTTCTACAAATAAGACATTAAATATTCTACAAGCAAGGAGTACACTGATTAGGGAAACCCAAGACACTCCAGTGATGTACTCATTCTTATTACCTCCTTTCTCATAAATAGGTATAATAATTGAACAAAAACAGTTTTTCCCCTCTGGGAAATGTTTTTACTCCTTCTGGAAGTATATATTGTACATTTTACTTTAGTGTAGACTTTATAATTTAAACATGAAGTATAAATTATTCATTAAATACTGTATATGCTCATTATTGTATTAATTTAAATATATTTCATAAAGTAAATTATTTTTACTTGATCTTGCTGTACTCACATGGGTTCTGACTTCTCTGTAAGCCAGGTGACTGCTGAGTTCTTGAGGGTTTCTCCCCTATCCGAGTTTACAAAACAGATACGTTACATGAATATTTTGCTTATTAAATAATATCTAATTCTACATGTATAATCTGGAGTTTTTCAGGCACACTCACCAATTTAATTTCAGTCTAATCAATACAAGGACCTTAAACCAATATCCAAAATCAGTCCAGTATTTGAAATCAGTCTTTGCGTTATGCTGATTTCAGAAAACATGTTGACTTCATTTGGTTAAATATTTCCCTACCTATAAACTTTTATCTCTTTTTTTTCTTGGATTTCATATTTCTCTTTCCTCAGCCTCATGAAGGTATTTCAGAATCCTGTAGTTTTATTTTTCTTCTAAAATCTAACTTCTATTAATTTGTTGCAGTTGGACAGGAAAAGTAAAGCAACAGATGTGGTAGGACAGAGTTCTAGAGCCTGAAGAATGTATTTGATTCAGCACTCTCTTCATTGGCACTGAGAAATCAGACACCCAAACAGTCACAGAAAAGGTGCTCAGTATCCCCGGAATGTCTGCTCTGCTCAATATCTGTCACACTTTATGGTATACCTCCTGTGCCAGGCAATAATCTAGGGACATTAAACATGGCAAGATGAATGAGATGGACTGAACCCAGACCAAGAGACAGAATGGTGCAGTAGCTGTGACATGGCCTTTGGGTCCAGGCAGACACTATCTCTTACTAACTGTGTGAATTTGGACACATTATTTAACTGTTCTTTGTCTTAGTTTCCTTATCTGTAAGACAAAGATGAATAATATTACCCACCTCACAGGGCTGTGTACTAAGACTTGTAAAGAACTTAAGAAGTGTGCAAACAGGAATGCCCTTAACAAATATTAGCTACAGTTTTATTACTAAAAGGAAGTTCATAATCAATAAATGGTAGACACACACAGTCAACCAAACCAGCTGACCTTGGCTGTGCCATACCTAAGTGAGGGTTTTCTGATGGAAGGACTCAAAGGAGGCTTTGTAAATGAACAGATCTTCGAGTGTGAAACTCCATAATGATTGTTTTGGCAAATAAAAAAGAACACCTCACTTGGAAATTTCTATCATATTTTCTTCAGTGTCATAAGTATGTAACAGAGAATAGGAGTTTAATTTTTAATAAATCTTAAATTCTCTTTCCATACTTGTGGTCCAGTTAGCAAACATATATTAAAATATTCAATCAGGTGTAGTCTATACCCATGGATATGTTAACATAAAGGTCCTATTTCTAAAGAATCATCAAGGTCAGTGATATGCTGTTTGTAATTATGCAGTTGTGGAGACATCCCAGGGCTGCACTTCATCTCCCCAGCAGAGAGAAGAGAAAATCCTTCCATGTCCTCATTGTGCTCTTGAAATCATGAGGTAGCATCACTTCTAAAGGATGGTGACCCCACTTGGCTATCTCTGCCCGCCACCCTGTACTTCCAGAGAGCATTAAAAAGAGGGCAAATTGACCAACTGCCAGAGTTCTGGTCAGTACCAAAGAAAATCACATATACCAATCAATTGGAAAGTGCTCATTTTATCAGGCTAGCATAACCTTGATAACTAAACAAGAAAAATACAAGAAAACTGACTTCATGTGCATAGACAAAAAATATATGACAGAATTTTAGATATCAAACCCAGCAAAAATAATATCTTATGACCCATGGGGTTTATCCCAGGAATGTAAAGGTGGTTTAATATTTAAATACTGTGATAGTTAAGTTCTGGTGTCAACTGAGCCAGGTGATTATGTCCAGTTACCTGTTCAAGCAATGGTATTTGGGGACTGGTTGATATTTGGGGACTGGAAGGCTGTTTCTTAAATCATCAGTCAGTTGATTACATCTGTGATTGATTACAACTGCAATCAACATAGCATGTCTCCCACAACAAGAAAATCCAATCAATTGAAAGCTTTCAAGGAAAGGGAGACTCTTTCAAGCTTCTTCAGCCAGCAAACCTCTCCTCAGAAGTTCATCCAGATGCTTCATTGGAGCCACCAGCTTCACAGCCTGCCCTACAGATATCGGACCCTTCCATTCACATGGACGGGTGAGACATCTTTATAAATCTCATATTTATAGATCTCTCCTGTTGGTTCCATTTCTCTAGAGAATGCTGACTGACACAGCTTGGTGCTGGGAGTGGTTCCTGAGAAACACAATCTTAGAAATGTATTTTTGCAATTGGTGTTCTACTCTGACTATATTCAGATGCACTAATGACTCTGCTTCCAATAATCAAGGTGGCACTGACAGTCCATGAGGTGAGTTGACAAAAGAGATACTCAAAATAACACCATTACATTTTGCTAACTGTATGCTTATATGAGGCAAGGATCTGGGTGAGAATGTTTTTGACACCTTTACGGAGTTTTGTGGCGTTAAGAAATATAATGATATTGGATAGTTGTTATTAGATACTCTGGATACAGTGATGAGGTAAAAGGATGAGCTGAAGGCTTCAAATTTCACCTTAACCACCATATGAACAATGCAAAAGTTTCCATGTGTGCCCTGAAAAAAAATCTTATTTCCTGTGGTCACAGACTTGAGATCTCTGAAAACCAGACATAAGCCCTTATTGTGCAAATAGACCATTTACAACATAAACTAAAATTTCAACCTTCCAGGGTGTCTGCTATTAAAGTAAGGGCTTTGATTGGAGAAAAAAATGAGGTCCTGAAATGTGGGATGGTGATAGATAGCTTGATAATAATGGCAATGGGGAGACAGGATCCCTAAAATCCGCTGAGCCCTTACTAGATAGACCTGCAATGGACTGCCCTGAGGAAAGAGCTTCCTGACCTCCAGCTTGCCTTGAGAAAACACCATCCAAGCCTCCAGTCTCTTCAGAAGAGTCTGCCATCCAACCTCCACCTAATGAGATTAATCCTCCAGTGCCTGCTAACCTCTAATGACCCTCCTGTTGAAACAGCCTTCACTCTTCTATCTGGAGTGACTAATCCTGTTTCACCAGATAAAACTGAAACAGAATGCCTTGAGGTAATTGGCTTGAAAGGCACTTCTATTTCTTTTTATGTCCCACCCCCATCACTCCTCTTTTCTTCAAGACCTATAACTAGACTAACATCCCAACAGAACCTGAAAAGTGAGGTACAAAGTGTGACCCATGAGGAGGTATGCTATACTCTAAAAGAACTGCAAGAGTTTTCCAATCTATAAAACAGAAGTCAGGGGAATATGTATGGGAATAGATTTAAGGGTGTGGGATAATTGTGGAAGAAAGATAAAATTGGGTCAAGCTAATTTACTGATATGGACCCACTAAGCAGATATTCCTCATTCAGTGTTGTAGCTAGAGGGATTAGAAAGTGTATTAACAGTTTCTTTGGATGGTTGGCTGAAACATGGATCCAAAGGTGGCTGATACCACCTAAGGTCAAAATGCCAGAACTGCCCTGGTATAATATCAATGAGGGGATCCAGAGGGTTAGAGAGACTAGAATGTTAGAGTGGATTTATCATGGAAGATCTGCTCACACATCCCAGGCATGTCCAGAAGACACATTTTTCACCAGAACCTTGAGAAATAAATTCATGAGACTGGCTTAATCATCCTGAAGAGCCCTGTAGTCACCCTTCTTGTAGTTAAGATATTACTCTGGGAACAGCTGTCACTGAGCTGGAATCCTTAAACATAATGAGGATGATCAGATCTCAAGTTGGTAGAAGCCATGTGGTGACAGTTAATCACTATTGACATGGTGGGCATGGGCAACATAATGGACAGCAGACTCATAGTAGCAGTCAAAATAATCTGACTCACAGACTTGAGGCATTGGCTAATAGATCATGAGGTACCTAGAAGTAAAATAGATGGGCAGTATTAAATTCTTGTTTAAGCTGTATGAACAGAAGAATTCTAGATCAAGTGAACAGAAGTCTAACTTGAATTACAAAAACAGAGGGTCACGGTCCCTTAATCAATTCCCAGACTTAAGACAATTTACAGACCCAGAGCCCCTCAATGAGGGGAGAGTCGGGTACCCTTGGGGAAGGACCCTTTTACACTGCTTAAAATTCACACTGTTAACCTTCCTCCCAGCCTTCCCCAAGGAGGCCTATCACCTTCTACCAGTGTGATTGTGTACTGGGAAAAAGGAAATGATCAGATATTTCAGGGATTATTGGACACTTGCTCAGAAGTGACACTAATTCCAGGAGACCCAAAATGTTGCTCTGGTTTACCAGCTAGTGTAGTGGCTTATGGAAGCCAGGTTATCAATGGAGTTTTAGCTCAGATCCATCTCACAGTTGGTCTCCTGCATCCCTGGACCTATTCTGTTGTCATTTCCCCAGTTCCAGAATGCATAATTTGAATCAACATACTCAGCAACTGGCAGAATCCCCACAGTGGTTCTGACTCATGGAGTGAGGGCTGTTTGGTAACAAAGGCCAAGAAGAAGCCATTAGAACTGGCCCTACCTTGCAAAGTAGTAAATCAGAAGCAATACCATATTCCTGGAGGAATTGCAGAGATTAGTGTCACTCTTAAGAACTGAAGGATGCAGGAGTGGTGATTCCCACCGCTTCCTCATTCAACACTCTTTTTTGGCCTGTGCAGAAAACAGATTGGAGTTGAAGGATGATTGTGGATTATTATAAATTTAACCAGGTGTTGACTCTAGTTGCAGCTGCTGTCCCAGAATTAGTATCATTGCTTGAGCAAATGAGCACATTGTCTGGTACCTAGTATGCAGCTATTGATCTGACAAATGCTATTTTTCTGAATAGTTGTCAGTAAGGAGCACCAGAAACCATTTGCATTCAGCTGGCAAGGCCAGAGGTATATGTTCACTCCCCTAACTTGGGTATATTGGCTCTCTACCCAATGTCACAATCTTGTCTCCAGGGAACTTAATTGTTTCTCCCTCCTACAGTTCATCACACTGGTCCATTATATTGATGATATCATGCTCACTGGACATAGCGAGCAAGAAATAGCAACTTCTCTGACTTATTGATAAGGCATTTGTGTATCAGGGGATGGGAGATAAATCCCACAAAAATTACAGAGGCCTTCCATGTCAGTGAAATTTCTAGGTGTCCAGCAGCATGGGGCATGTCAAGCTATCCCTTCTATGGTAAAGAATAAATTGTTGCATCTGGCCACTCCTATGACCAAAAAAGAGGTACAATGCCTATTTGGCCTCTTTGGATTTTGGAGACAACATATTCCTTATTTGGGTGTGTTAGTCACTCATTTACTGAGTGAACAAAAGAGCTGGTAGCCTTGAGTGGGGACTGGAATAAGAAGAGGCTTTGTGACATGTCCAGGCTGCTTTGCCACTTGGGCCATTTGATCCAGCAAATCCAATGGTACTGGAAGTGTCAGTGGCAAATAAGGATGCTGTCTGGGGCCTTCTAAAGGAGAATCATAATGCAGACCTTTTGTATTTTAGAGCAAAGCCTTACCATCTACTGAAGATAACTACTCTTCTTTTGAGAAACAGCTTTTAGCCTGCTATTGGGCCTTAGTAGAGACTGAATGCTTAACCATGGGCCAGCATATTACCATGAGACCTGAGTTGCCTATCATGAACTTGATGTTGTTTGACCCACCATTCACAGCATCACTTCATCATAAAATGGAAATAGTACATTAAAGATAGGAGTTGAGCAGGGCCTGAAGGCGCAAGTAATTTACATGAGGAAATGTTCCAAATGCCTATGACCCCCACTCATGTCACATTACCTTTTCCTTTTCAGATAAGAACTATGGTCATTTGGAGAGTTCCTTATAGTCAATTGACTGAGGAAGAGAAAACTCAGGCCTAGTTTACAGATGGTTCTGCACAATATGCAAGGACCACCCAGAAGTGGACAACTGCAGCACTACAACCCCATTCTGGGATGTCCTTAAAGGACAGTGGTGAGGGGAAATCCTCCCAGTAGGTAGAACTTTGAGCAGTGCATCAAGTTGTTCATTATGCTTAGAAGGAGAGCTGGCCAGAGGTGTGCTCGTATACTGACTCATGGGCTTTTGTTAGTCGTTTGCCTGGATGGTCAGGGACTTGGGAGGAGTATAATTGGAAAATTGTTGACAAAGAGGTATGTGGACAGACTTTTCTGAATGGGAAAAGAACATGAATATATTTGTGTCCCATGTGAATGCACAACAGAGGGTGACTTCAGCAGAGGAAAATTTTAATAATCAAGTGGATAAGATGACCCATTCTGTGGATACCAATCAGCATCTTTCCCCAACAAGTTCTTTCATTGTCCAATGGGCTCATGAACAAAGTGGTCATGGTGGTAGGGATGGATGTTATTTTTGAGCTCAGCAACAAGAATTTCAACTTACCAAGGCCAATCTGGCTATGGTCTCTGCTGTGTGCCCAATCTGCCAGCAGCAGAGACTCACATTCAGTCCCCAATATGGGACCGTTCCCCAAAGTGATTAACCTGCTACCTCATGGCAGGTTGATTACATTGGACCACTTCCATCATGGAATGGGCAGCAATTCATACTCCAGATATGGGTTTGTATTCCCTGTATGCAATGCTTTCCCAAACTATCACATGAGGACTTATGGAATGCCTTATCCATCATCATAGTATTCTACATAGCATTACTTCTGATCAAAGAAGCCACTTCAGAGCAAATGAAGTATGAGAATGAGCACACGCTTATGGAATTCTCTGGGCTTATCATATTCCCCATCATCCAGAGACAGCTGGGTTGATAGAATGGTAAAATGGTCTTTTGGAGACCCAATCATGATGCCAACGAAGTGGCAATACCTTGCAGGGCTGGGGCAATGCTTTGCAGGAGGCTGTGTATGCTCTGAATCAGTATTCACTATATGGTGCTGTTTCTCCCATTGCCAGGATTCACAGTTCCAGGAATCAAGGGGCAGAAATGGGAGTGGCACCACTCACTATCACCCCTAGTGATCCACTAGGAAAATGTTTGCTTTTTGTCCCTGAAACCTTAAGTTCTGTTGATGTACAGGCCTTAGTTTCAAATATAGGAATGCTCCTCCCAGGAGACACAATAATGATTCCATTGAACTGGAAGTTAAAACTGCCACATGGCCACTTTGGGCTTCTCATGCCACTGAATCAACAGAAACAAAAGGAGATTACTGTTCTGTCTGGGTGATTGATCCTTACTATCAAGGGGAAATAGTACTACAACTACACAATGGAGATAAAGAAAAGGTTTCCTGGAATACAGGAGATCCTTTAGGGCATCTCTTAGTAGTAACTTGTCCTGTAATTAAAGTCAATGAAAGACTGCAACAACCCAATTCAGGCAGGACTACTAATGGCCCAGAAACTTTAGGAATGATGGTCTGGGTCACACCACATGGCAAAGAACCACAGCCAGCTGAAGTGCTTGCTGAGGGTAAAGGGAAAATGGAATGGGTAGTAGAAGAAGGTAGCAATAAATATGAACTACAACCATATGGCCAGTTACAATGTGATTGTATGAATATTTCCCACCTGTTTTGTAGTGAGCATGTTTGCATTTATACATAAGCAAATACCTTGCTTTCCTCTTACATATGACATAAGTTGTATTGTTCATATTATAGTAAGTAAGTCATAGTATATGAAGTTTAAGAGTGAAACTTACCTAAGGACTGGCACACCATTCTGGAGAGATGTAGTGCATTTCCAGTTGTATGCAGGACAGTTGAGTATTGTTAGGCTAAATATATGTCTGTTACTGTATTCTATTTGGAAATTAAGCATGTTTCATGGTGATATGTATAGCTGCCAAGCTGATAAGGGGTGGACTATGATAGTTAGGTTCTGGTGTCAATTTGACCAAGTGTCTGGTCAGGCAAGCAATGGCCTGACGATTGCTGCAATGATATTTCATGGCTCGTCGAGAAACCAGAAGGCTGGTGTATTAAATCATCAGTTAGTTGATTGCATCTATAGCTGATTAATCTGCAATCAGCTAATGCATGTCTCCCACAATGAGATAATCCAATCTGTTGAAGGCTTTGAAGGAAGAAGAGATTATTTCCCTGCTTCTACAGTCAGCAAGCCTCTCCTGTGCTGTTTGTCCAGACCGTTCAACAGAGCTGCCAGCTTCACAGCCTGCTGTATGGATTTTGTACTCTTCCATCCCCATGATTGAGTGAGACACCTTTATAAATCTCATATTTATAGATCTCGCCTGTTTGTTCTGTTTATCTGGAGAACCCTGACTGACACAAATACCAATCTATGTAATTCCCCATATTGGCAGAGTGAAGGAAAAAAATCATATGAACATCTCAACTCATGCAAGAAAATCTTTGACAAAATTCAATACCCATGCATGATAAAATCTAAATCATAAAAAACCTCAAGATGATAAAATATTTAACGTTCAAAGAATGGGAGCTTCAGTTTGGGTTCAAAGAAAGTAATTACATTCTCACCAATTCACCATTGTACTGGAAGTTCAAACCAGCAATTAAGGCCAAAAGAACAAGTTAAAGTTATAAACATCAGAGAGGAAAAATTTAAACTGCCTTTATTAAAGCAGTTGATATAATCATGTGCATAGGCCAACCTAAGGAATTTTTCACAAAGCCTGTAGGTATAAAAGTAAATTTAGAAAGGTCATTGGATAGTGAGTCAATATATAAAGACTGTTGAAGGCTTTGAAGGAAGAAGAGATTATTTCCCTGCTTCTACAGTCAGCAAGCCTCTCCTGTGCTGTTTGTCCAGGACTCTATATGTTAATGCACAGTAGCCATGAAAAATTGGAAAACAAAATAATCACTTACATTATAATCCAGAATATGAAACAGTTAGCAATAAAATGAACAAAATATATATAAGCTTCTAAAAACTGAAATCTACTAAATATTTTTGACAGATATTATTAGATGACTCATATGGAGAGATACACCATGTTTTTATAGATAGAGCAGTAAATAGTGTTATTATGTAAACGCAATCCAAATTAATTAGACATAGAAGACAATCCCATTTAAATGATCAGTAAGCTTACTTTGTAGAAAATGGCAAAGTGATTTTTAAATTTAAATGAAAATGTGAACAACCTAGAATCACCTAAACAGTTTTGAAAGAAAATAACAAAGTTAGATGACTCATACTAGCTGATTTCAAGAAAAATTTTAAAGCTATATTAATCAAATAAGTGTGATATGGACATAAATGTCCATAAATGTTAGCAGCATTTAACAATAGACCATAAAAGAGATTCCAGAAATAAACCATTGATATGTGGTCATTGTTTCTTCTATGAAGGTGCCAAGGTAATAGGATGAGAAAAGAGAATTTTTCAAGAAATGGTGCTAAAACAAGTAGATATCCACATGAAAACAAATAAACCCTAAGACTTAACTTTCCACCATACATAATATAACTTCCATCATACATACATAACTTGGGGAGTGTAAGGGTGGTTCAGTGGTAGAATTATCACCTTCCATGTGGGAGACCCGGGTTCGATTCCCAGTCCATGCACATTTCAAAAAACAAACAAGCAAAAAAAGCAAACAAAAGTCACACAAACATGCAAAAACTCAACAAATGGTTCTGCAATAACGGGATACTCCATGGAAAAATAATGAAATGTGACCCTGCCATACAGCATACAAAAAACAAACAAACAAACAAACAAACAAAAAAACACTTGAATTCATTGTGGAACTAAATGTGAAAACCTAAAAGGTACCACAATAATAGAAAATGTTAGTAATGAGTGAAGCATATTTTAACAGTATTTTACATGGTTTGTTGGTCAGCTAACCTTCAACTTCTCTAATTAAAAAAAATTTTTAAGAGTGAACTTTAAGAAAATGATATCTTTTCTTTTTTCTAAAGAAAATTACACCAAATATCAAGTGTAGGTATGAATGTGAAACTAGAATTCACATTCACTGCTAGTGAGAATTTAAAATGTTACAATTTCTTTGGATAACTTTGGCCATTTTTTAAAATGCTCAAAATCCACCAAACATGTGGCCCAGCAATTTTACTCCTTGATTTTTACTCCAAAGAAATAAAAGTATGTGTCCACAGAAGATGTACCAGTTAGTGTTTATAGTAGTTGTTGTCACATTAGCCAAACTGCAAACCCTGGAGCATAGATGAACAAAATGTGGTAAATCCATACAATAGATTACTTTCAGCATTAAAAATGAACAACTAATGAGTCATGCAATAACATTTATAGATTTCAAAAATATTGTGCTGAAGAAAGAAGCTAGACAAGAAAGAGTTCATACTCACATGATTCTATGTATATGAATTACAGGTTTGGAAAATGAATCTATACTAAGAGAAAGCATATCAATGGTTGCCTGGAGTTGACTGTGTGTGTGTGTGTGTGTGTGTGTGTGCTTTGATCACAAAAAGACAAGAGGGGACTTCTGGGGAAATGTTCCATAACTTGATTGTGATGGTGGTTATCAGGATATATGTATTGGTTAAAAGTCGTTGACTTGAGCACTGAAAATGGCTGGATCTTTATATGTAAATTTGGCTTCAGTGAACTTGGTTTTTAAAAAAAAATGACAGAGAACACAAAAAGGGACAGAGCTTGTGAGACTTGGAAAGCATCTTCTGCTTGAGTGGCTATGCCTTGGAATTTCACTGTAAGAGAGGAAACAAGATTAATAGCCCATAACTATTACACTTTCTGTTATTTATTTGAGTATGTAGTGCTGGTGGTGCAGGGTGGGGTTGACAGGGACAGGGTAGAGGGATGTCATTTCCAGTTTCCAACTTGTGGTCTGCCCTATTGAATTTAGACTTGCCAGTCTCAATAGTTGTAGTGAGCCAATTCCTATAATAAATCTCTTAATATTTACATATATATATATGTATCTGCATGTGTATATGTGTATTTGTGTATCCATTTAATTCTGTATCTGCAGAATCCTAATACATTTTATAACACCTCCCAATTCTCCTCCTTGAAAATAAGATCCATATAGCATCACAGAATGATATTTATTTGTGACCTTAGAGTAATCTAATACTAATTTTGTTTTGAAATTGTCGTGATCCACTTTAAGACACTTGGATACTGCCAAGGTAATCTTGGTTATGGGTTTCTGGGTGTGTAACCCAGAAACTTCAACATAGTTCTTGCATAAGTATGACCTTGCATTTTCTTGGATTTGCTTTCATTGATAAGAAAACTTCTTAGATATCTCTTCACATAGTAATTACCTCAAAGAGATTGCATGGACTGTTCAAACAGCTCAGTGTGGGAAAAAAAATGTTCTGGTTTTACTTGATGTTCGTGATAACAGTACACAGAATGTCTTATGGAAATAGAGTCCAAAAAACCAAGTCTACCTATATAACCATTAATCTCATCAAATACTAATTTGATTAAAGTTATAGCAGTACAATTACCCAATATACTCATTCTCATCTCAGTGATTTTATTTGTCCTTATGCAATGGCCCAAGTTCAGATTACTGCAAGGAAAATCATATACAAATAAAATTTGAAGTAGTTCAGTATAATCACACTTCAAAAATTTCAAAGTACACTTAATTCAGGTTTTGTAATAACAATTTCTTTAGAAATTAAATGTTTATATATTATGTAGTTATCAAATGTACATTTTATTCACTCTAATTCAGATGCTGAGAGGGATTTTCTAAGTAATTTCACCTTTAGAGTCATATTTAACATCAGACTTATTCTGAGTATAAAATAATTGTTATGGTTGAAAAACAGAAACCATAAACTTATTTCTAATATAATGGCCAAGGTTTTAATATTTACTTTGCTGGGCATCTCTACTGTTGAAACAGGTAATTCATTCCAAGCATCTTGTTTATATTGCTTCTTCAGTCTTATTTGGTTGGTGTATTTCACTCATTCATTTAATCATTAAATGTTTGTAACAAGGTTGACAATTTATGCAAACTACATCTAGAATGTGCAGTAAAACACTTGTTTTGTTAATTGTTCCAAAATATAATTTGTATGCCCACCCATCTGTCAAGTAAAAGGAGAAAAGTAACTTCTAATTTTATTTAGTATTGGTCTCAGACCATTGAAATTATTTAAATAACTCATTTAAATTCTGCTCTTCAGCTTTAGGAGACAAGAAATGCTCAGTTTCCCCCAGAACCATCCTTCCCCCCCACCCTCGATTATCTCCCAGGGCATCTTGGGAAAGGAGGACTACATGACCTCCTGACATGGAAATCTATGAGTTCCTCAGCCCTTCAGGATGCTTTCCATTACTACAGACTTCAAGGTGATGCCTCTTGTCTTGTCTGTGTGAGTGCTACTCACATACTGAACTTGCAGCTGAGGTGCTCACCTGGTAAGAAGTTTGATCTGGTTGAATTTGGTGGGTTAAATCTCAGTGTTGCTCTCCTGATTACTCAGTTTATTTTCCATTTCTCTGGTGCAACACACTCCATGTTCTCTAGGCTGCTATTCTGATGGCTCTTCCTAAGCCAAGGCAGGAGTTGGGTGGGGTGGAGGGATCATTTCACAGCTCACCAAACCTAATGAACAGATCTTTCATGTGACTCTCAAGTCAGCTGATTACTTGCCACAACAAAGTAATAAATGAACATTTGAGTCTCTTTCCCAGACTTATAGTACTTGACGTCTGTTCTGACAGGCAAAGGTTCAAGGCTTATCTGTTTCACAATTTGCTGCCAAATTAAACTCTGATATGGCTCTGATCCCAAATTGGGAAGGGTAACCTCTAGCTAGGCTTTTTGCAGAGATTGAAACAGAAAACAATCATCCTTATTCTCACAGTATGTCCTTTCTTTCTTGACACTTCTTTGTGGGCAGAACCCCAGAGAGAAGTAAGTACTCTTAATTCTGGCTGTTTTTTGCTTCTACTATACCCTTTCCTTTTGGATCCTCAAAATTCCCCAGTATCAGAAGAGCTGCCTTTCCTGTCTTCCTCCATATCATATCCCCCTCTTATTATCATGCAGCAAAGGCCCTGATGCAGTGGGCAGAATGGGTGTAAGATTAACCATATGTGAGAAATCTAAGTCCTCATCAGGCTTAAAAAGTGAAGGCTAAAGAAATTTAAAGAATTCTCTCTCCTACAAAGCATGGAATTATGTTTATTTTCTTACTTCAAATTCCTAGTGTACATATCAGAAATTGAATAAAAACAATTCTAATTCACATTTCTGTGACCACCAGTCATAGGGAAATTCCAGATTAAATGAGAAGATCTTGGAAGGAGACAGTGCCATAAAGAAGTAAATAATTCTAATTCAGAAGACCAGCATAGAAACTGGGTGGGAAATTCCAGTGTCTTTCAAAATTCAAAGCTAAAAGGAATGGTTGTGTAATGGAAACATTCAGTTATCCTTCTTCTGGGCATGTATTGTCAGTTCTGGAAGACATCATGTTATCTCAACTCAATCAAGTACTTACTGGATGATTTTCATTCATCACATTGATCACAGGTCATCTATGTGAAAATAAATGAAAAACTTCTAGTCCTTAGAAGACAAGCACTCATAGACATGCATAAATGCAAATTAAAAAACAGAACCATCTGTGCCTTTCCCTGCATATTCACCCTGTTTTCACTGCTACCCAAAGAACAGAAAAAAATGATTTCTCATTCCATGTGGCCATGTTCCAAGTGGAATGATACTGCACATTTCAACTTTGTTTCAAAGCCTCCAGTAGGAAGGAAAAAGAAAGAGAGAGAAAAAGAAAGAAAGAGAAGGAGAGAGAAAGACAGAAATATATAATCTGCCATTCATGCTCTTGAAAACTATTTGGAACACCATACAATGAATGAAAAGTGGCTTAGGATCAGGCAGAGTGCACAAGTTATTAAGTAGAGTTTACTTGTTTCTTCATTCTATTGTTTTTACACAGTATGAATAATCAGTTAGCAAAATTTAAATTATTTTGCATTTTCATACTTCCTATAAAACAATTTCCTGAAAATTATAAAAAGTAAATGTACAGTAAAAGTTAGCCATAAGGTCAGTTTGTAAAACTCTTCTAAAAGTAAATGGATAATTGAAAAGAATATGCATATAGGCTTATTGTATAGAAGCTAAAAGTAATATTAAGAAGTAGAATTAATCAAAATAATTTTATTTTCTTTCTTTCAAAAATTTAACTTCAACTTTTATTACCTGCTTCCATGTGTCTATTTTATAAGGTCAGAAATAAAATTAGTTACCTTAAATTCAGTGTAAAAATTACATGATATTCCTCAAATTATATCATGAAGTCTAAGTGATCTGCCCTCTGAAATTTGAGAATCTCTGTTCTTTCTGAATGAAAAGTTCAGTAAGAAAAATAAAAATCCTATTGTGCTCTGAGGTTTTGTTACAAAATTTCCACAGTTGTATGGAAACATTTGATCTAAATTCTTCATTTTTCATGTGCTAAAACCAGAGGTCTTCTGAAATTATACATATTAACAGGTCACACTGTGAGTGAAAGATCTGGAAAGAAAACAGCATTTTCCAGTAGATCTCATTAACAAGCCAATCTGATCACAGTTTTCTTAGTTCTGAAGGTTACTGGAACCTCATTTCAAATTACTGGGTTAACCTGATTGGAGACTTACCACACCTACTGCACCTTGACCCAACAAAATCAATAGTGTCATCTACAGCAGAAATTCAGAAGCCACAGTCAGAATAGATTTTTCCATCTGTATCAGAAACTCATTCTTTCAGTCACAGCACATTTGCATTTGATCACACTAAGAAATAACTAGACCAAGTTGGTATGAAAGGAGTATATTTTATTCTCTTCTCTGTGCCTTTCAAGGGTCTGGGCTCTAAAAGTCATTGGAAAATTTTTCCAGTCCTGAACTGACTTTGAACTACTGTCTTTGCTCACTAGAATGAGTCTACTTTCCCTAAGCAGACCCTGTGACATAAATGCCTCCCTTTCTTCATCCAGGATTTTTAAGAATATATGAAATGGGGCTGAAGAACTCACATGACATCCTGGGATACTTTGGACTAAAGGAAAAGGGCTGCAAATGTGGATAGAGTTAGAAAGAGTTTGGAAGCAGTTTATGAGGAGGTCTAATTACATGCATTATATTTAAGTAAGATCTGCACACTACATGGTAATTGTAATATTAGCAAATGCAACACATACTAGACCCCAATTATCTGAAACCACCATGAAAAAAAGAATAAATTTGTGGGATTTACATCTGCTGATTTCAAAACATATTATAAATATAAAGTATTAAAAATGTGGTATTGGCACAAAGACAGACATATAGTCCAATGTAATAGACTTGACAGTGCAGAATAAATCCACATATGTATGGACAATTAATTTTTGGTATGGCTGCCAAATCTACTCACTTAAGAAGAATGGACTCTTCAACAATGTTGGTGGGGAACTGGGATATCCACATACAAAACAATGAAAGAGGACCCCTATCTTACCATATGCAAAAATTGACTAAAAATGGATCAAGAACAAAAATATGAGTTAAAATTGTAAAATTCTTAGAGAACATAAAGGGAAATAGCTTTAGGATCTTGTATTAGGCAATGGATTCTTAGAATTTACACCCAAAGCCTAAAAGGCTGAGCAACAAGGGGGAAAAGGATAAACAGGACTCATTAAAATTGAAACTTTGTTGACCCTAAGTACATTATCAACAAAGTATATAGCAACCTATAGAATTGGAGAAAATATTCAGAAACCATGTCTCTTAAGGGCTTAATATCAAGAATTTAAAAAGAACTCTTACAACTCAATAATGAAGAGTCAACCCAACTAAAAAAAATAAGTAAAGCTGTGAATGAACATTCTCCAGGGAAACTATACAAATGGCCAATGGGCACATGAAAAGAGGCTCAGCATCATTAGCCATTAGGGAAATGCAATTTGAAACCAAAATAAGTTGCTACTTCACAAAGATTATAATCACTATTATTTAAGAAATGGAAAATAGTAAGTGCTCTTGAAAGAGCAGAAGATAGGAACCCTTGTACACTGTTGGTAGGAATGTATAATGATGCAGCCAATGTGGAAAACAGTTTGGAGGGTCCTCAAAAAGTAAATCTTATATATAACATATGACTCAGCAATCCTGCTTCTATGAATATCTGTACAATAATTGAAAGCAGGAACCTGGACAAATATATTCATAGTAGTACTGTTTACAACAGTCCAAAGATAAAAATAATTCAAATGTCCATCAGCAGATAAATGGATAGACATAATATGCCAAACTTATACAATGGAATATCAACATCCTTAAAAAGGAATGAGGTTATAATACATGCCACTACATGGATGGGCCTTGAAGACATCAAGTTGAGTGAAATAAATGAGACACAAAGGGAAAGATATGGTATGATTTACACACATGTGAAATAGCTAGAATATGCAAGCAAAAAGGAAGAAAACATAGAGTAGTGATTATTGGGGCAGAAGGGATGGAGAAAGGGGATTTAATGAATAATGTGTTTAGGGTCTCTGAGATGATGAGAAATCTCTGTAATGTAATGGTTACATTCATGTGAAAACTTGGACAGGTTTTCATCGCAAGTGTTTGGTCAAAGAAATACTGACCTGATAGTTACTGTGGGAAAATTTCATGGGGTTAAATCTTCAGTAAGTTGATTGGAACTATGGCTGATTGCATCTACAGTAAACTAAGGATTTTATCTTCAATAATAAGAGAAGTCTCATCCAATCAGTCAAAGGCTCTAAAAAGAGAGGTTATGGTTTTAACAGTCAGAGGAGAGAATATTCAACTCTACTTCATCCAACCAGCTTCTCCTGGGAATTCATCAGAAAACCTTCATCCTAGTTCCAAGGTTGCAACCTGCCCTATGGAATTTGGAATTATGTCTCCACACCTTCATGAGAGAAAATTATTATAAAACTTCATAATATTTACATTTATCTAAAATTAGTTTTGTTTCCCTAGAGAACACTCACCAATAACCACATGGAGTGGTTATTGAGAAATAATCTTAAAGATGAGAGTTCTGAATTGCTTCTGAGGTTTTTGGAATTGGTTCTCTAATCTGGTTAGATCCAAGGACACTAATAACTCTAGTTCCAATAATCAAGATAGCATTGATAGGCCATATCATGGATTGGCAATACAGAATGAGCAAAAAATATCACCACTGGATTCTTTGCTCAAATTCCTTTAAGAGGCAAGGTTTATGGTAAAAGTGATTTTAACACCTTAACAGATTTGTGGAATTAAAAGGTATAATTTTGTTGGCAGGTTGTTCTTAAATACACTGTACATGACTATAAAAAAAAGGGACAAGCTCAGAGTTTAAAATTCACAACTTAGGTACCACATGAAGGACGTGAAAATTTCTATGTGTTCCCTGAAAGAAAATATTATTTCATGTAGTAGCAGACTTGAAATTTTTCACAACCAGACTCAGAGTCTCATTGTACAAGTAGCTGAATTACAATGTAAACTAAATTCCCAACTATGGGGGTGCCTGCTGTTAAAGTGAGAGTATTGTCTGGAAAGGAATAAGATCCTAAAATTTGGAATGGGGACATATGGATTGATAATGATGGTGGTGGGGGGGCGCATTGAGACCCTTTATTCTGCTGAGTCTTTGTCAAATAAACCTGTAATGATCTGCCCTGAGGAACCAGCCACCCACATCCAGTCTGCCCTGTGGAACCAGCCATCCCACTTCCAATCTATCCTGCACAATCTGCCATTCAAACTCCACCCGAAGAGCTTAATACTGTAGTGTTTCATATCCTAAACAACTCCCCTGGCAAAAAGCCCTCACTCTTCCATCTGAAGAGATTAATCTTGTTTTACCAGATTAATGGGTAATGGAATGCCTTGAAGTAGTTTTCTTGCAAGACAGTCCTAATTTTTCTCCTGACTCATCTCCATCATCCTATTTTCTCCTATTTACAACTAGACTGCATCCCAATAGGCCCTAAAAGGTAAGGTACAAAGTGTGACCCATTTGGAAGTAAACAATATACCAAGAGAACTCCATGATTATCCGAATTCATGTGGATGGAAATCAAGGGAATATCATGGGACTGGATATTAAGGGTGTGATGGTGGATGGAATATAAAGTGGGATCATACTGAATTTATTGATATAAGCACACTAATTAGAGATTCTGGATTTAATGATGCAGCTCAGAGGTTAGAAAGGGCTTTAACAGTTTGGGTGGTTGGCTGAAACATTGAGCAAAAGATGGCTTACATTACCTGAGGTCCAAATGCCAAAACTTCCCTGGTATAATCTACATGAGGGTAACTAAAGGCTTAGAGAGATTGGAATGTTATAGTGTATTTATCATATACGACCTGCTCACTCTTCCTGGGAATATGCAGGGGACACACCTTGGGACTGTGAGGAATAAATTTGGGAAACTAATTTCTTCATCCCTGAAGAGCTCTGTGGTTGCTCTTCTCTATAAGTCAGTTATTACTCTGGGAACTGTCTGATCCTTAAACACAGTGGGATGATTAAATTCCAGTTGGCAGAAGCTATGTGGCAGCACTTACTCACCAAAGACAATGTGGATATGGCACCATCGTGGACAGCTGACTAAAAGTAGCAATCAAAGTAATCTCACTCATAGAGACATATGGCTTTGTTGTATAATAGATGGGCACTCTGTTAAATTCTTATTTGATCTGTTTAAGTAGGAGAGTTCTAGGTTAAGTAAACAAATGTCTATCAAATTACAAAACTGGAAAGTCATGGTCCCTTAATCAATTCTAGACTTGAGTCAGTTTACAAACACAGAGCCCCTTGAATGAAGGGAAGACTGGATATCCATGGGGGAGGATACTGCTACACTGCCAAAATTAATACTGCTAATTTTCTTTCCAGTTTTTCCCAAGGAGACCTCCAACCTTTTACCAGGGTAATTGCATTAGAGAAAATATCTTGATAGCACAGCTAGATTCATGTTTGATTGCATAATTGGATACTATAGACTAGCCAATTTAGTGCATAAAGCTACCTACCACACCAAATATTCCTGAAATTTATGAGAGGCATAGCAATAAAATTTCTATCAATCTCATGCTTTAAAACACTGTAAGAACTTTTCCTAATGAATTACCAGGTTTGAATTCAGTCATGTTGTACTAGGCAGAATTCTAAGACAACTCCTAAGTTTTCCAATCCCTGGTGTACAAGACTTGTAGCCCCTTCAGTTAAGTGTGGATGGATCCTGTGAATATGATAAGATATTCATATCCATGATGTGGCAAATAAATTGTGATGGGAGGGTCACTTTCAGGATTATGTTCCTTATATAAGATTCAATATTAATATTGGCAGATTATTAGAAGTCAGGAGATTCAAGTGTGAGAGAGCATATAGGTTGGACCACATGACAAGGAAGTGTTAGACAGCCTCTTGGCACTGTGTGTAACCCTTGCCAGTAGTCAGCAAAAAATGAGACTTTGGTTCTAAAAATTCAGGAAACTCAATTCTACCAGTAACTACATGTGCTTGAAAGAGAATCCCAAGATCAAGAAAGGAATACAGAATAGTTGCCACTTTGGTTTCAGTCTTGTGAGACACTGAACAAATTCATCCATGCTTGTTATTTCAGCCTGCAAAAATTGAGATAATAAATGGGTATTGCTCTAAGCCGCTGATTTAGTAGTAATTCTTACACAGCAATAGAAATTTAATACATGTGTGAAGAAATGTTTCATAATATTATTATTATGCTTTTATTTATTATACTATATATTTATTATTACTATGCTTTATTCAATATATTTTTACAAATTTAGAGTAAAATTTTATGTGTAATCAAGGGGCATGATATTTAGGAAGTAATCATTTTCTGTTAATAAGGTAATACTTCAAAGATGAGAGTGAATTTTGGGAACTTTTTGAGAAATGTGAGGAAAACTATTGTGTAAAGATGACAACCTCACTTTGGATAAGATATTGACTCCCAGGAGGGCATAGAATAAACTGACAATAGAATACTATACTATTTGCTGAAAATTTAAAATAATGGAAAATTCAGTTTGAAGAAGAAAATATTGTAATACAAGGAAACATTATTAGCAAGTACTTACACAATTTAGAACATTCTATATACTGAATAAATGCTAAATGATTTGGGTCTACATCTTTTATTTATATATAGGTGTTTAAGGAGAGGGTTCAACCAACTATTTTTACTATTCTGAAAATGTAACAAAGAGAAACTAAAGATTACATTATCAATCAAGACCAGAAGTTTCTTCCACAAAGTATTAAACCAACTGAACTTCTCATTCTCCCAATACATGTGGAAAACTGGATGGGACAAGGGAATTATTGGAGTCATGAGTTATTGTCCCAGTGGAGAATATTATTTTACTTTTTATTTTAACACTTGTTCCCCCTATTATTTATCTTTGTACCATATATTTTACTTGTCTGTTGATAAGGTAGATCCCTCCAGTGGAGAATATTATGGCTTCTCACTGCTCTCTCTTTTTCCTTTCAAGTGGTGGGGAAACCTCAAAACTCTTGCTCTCCCATATAGCCGCACAATTATCAGGTGCAAATGTGTTTTGAATTGCCAAGTTTTGTAGATCTAGTATACAAATTGCCCTCTCACAAACTGTAGGAAAATAGCTGAAAATATTAAGTTCTTTGCATCAATGCCTACTATTTATTCAAACTGAAGACAACATTTCCTTATCACCCTCAACCTGATTGATAATTGTACTTGTTACATCTGTTTCCTGGTTTTCCTACTAAACTGTAGCCAACTGCAATAGACAAAATGAATTTGACTACTGCACACTAACATGTGATTTACTTTCAATTGTGACATTATCCTGCAAAGATATTAAGTAAATAGTCAATATTTGCTGCCTCCTACTAGTGTGTATTGTGCTATGGTATGTCCTGAGGGAATTATTTATGTTCAAAAACTCAGTTTTCACATGCAATACACAAGCCCTTGAAATGTTATCTAGGAGTAACAGTTCAAGATGATATTAGAGGAAATATGAACACCTGACCTGAACATCTGTTGTGTAAATTGTAAACTTTGTTTAGAATCTCAGAGAGTCAGAATCTTTTTAAAAATATATATTTTTTAATTGAGAAATCTTCACACACATACAGTCCATACATGGTATACAATCAATGGCTCACAATATCATCACATAGTTGTGTATCCCCATAACATTTGCATCACTCCAGAAAAAGAAATAAAAAGGAAAAAGTAATACCCATACACCCCATACCCTTTACCCCTCTGTTCTAGTTTGCTAGCTTCTGGAATGCAACATACCAGAAAAGAAATGGCTTTTAACAAGGGGAATTTAATGAGTTGCTAGTTTACAGTTCTAAGGCCAAGAAAATGTCCAATTAAAACAAGTCTATAGAAATGTCCAGTCAAAAGCATCCATCCAGGGAAAGATACCTTGGTTCTAGAAGGCCAATGAAGTTCAGGGTCTCTCTCTCAAGTGAGAAGGCACATGGCGAACACAGTCAGGGCTTCTCTCTGGGCTGGAAGGGCAGATGGCGAATATGGCATCATCTGCTAGCTTTCTCTCCTGGCTTCCGGTTTCATGAAGCTCCCCGGGAGGCGTTTTCCTTCTTCATCTCCAAAGATCACTGGCTGGTGGACTCTGCTTCGTGGTGTTGCAGCATTCTCTGCTCTCTTGGAATCTCTCATTGTCCAAAATATTTCCTTTTTTATAGGACTCCAATAAACTAATCAAGACCCACTCAAATGGGTGGAGACATGTCATCACCTAATCCAGCTTAACAACCACTCTTGACTAAATCACATCATCAGGGAGATGAGCTCATTACAGTTTCAAACATACAGTATTGAATAGAGATTATTCTAACTTTATGAAATGAAATTTTGATTAAAACATGGCTTTTCTAGGGGGCATACTTCCTTTCAAACCAACACACCCTCCCTTTCAGTGACCTCTAGAATTTTCCATCTACCCAATTTTTACCCTATATTTATTTATTTATTATCTTTTTTTTACTCATTTGTTCATACCCTGGATAAAAGGAGCATCAGACACAAGGTTTGCACAGTCACACAGTCACATTGTAAAAGCTATATCATTATGCAATCATCTTCAAAAATCAAGGCAACTGGAACACATCAGAGTTAGAATGTTGTCACACTTCTGTGCCTTGTGATATCATGTTCTCATTGTAGGGAAGCTGTTTTCATGACAAAGCAACTTCATTGTTTCTTACAAAAATATTTCAATGCTCTTTTTGTAAATGTTGTTTTCTTTGTACATAATAGGATATGGAAAGTAATAATAACAGCTAACATTTATCATTAACTTGTTATGTGCAAGCAGAGTGCTGCTGAGGGGAAATTGGATGACACTTTATGTTTGAACAGCTATATCAGGGAGGACTAGGCTAGGTAGCAGTGCTCAAGTTTAAATTTGTCAAGGGTATTAGTAAGATAAAGTTATAGAAAGTTTAAGTTCAAAAGCATTCAAGGACATTCTTGAAGGAAACTTTTCTTTCTTTTACCCCAAATATGTAGACATATTCTGGTATTTTGTGATATGCTTTTCACTTTCATACTTTCTCCTGTTACCCCTGCCTGGAATGAACGCTATATCTCCTCTGACATCTCAGATCTGAAATCCCAAGTCTGTCTGTTGGACTTCTTTTTTATGTCCTTGCCACTTCAAGCATCCATTTACTTTGGGCCATAGCTTCCTGAGTTTTACTATGGCTTGTGATTTTTTTGCTGGTATATGGGCATCTGATTATCTTGATGGATTTATTTTGAAGGTTGGTTTCTCTCTCTTGTCTAGGATTTTGCTGTTGATCGGGTTTGTGTTAAGGCTCTCCCTTGACAGTTGGTTCATCAGTATTTCCCAGCCATGAAAGAGTAATACTCATGCAAGAGTCACAGTCCAGATCACCAAAATGCCCTGGAAGAGGGTCAGGAAAAAATCCAAAAACCTTTTTTTCCTTCCATGTAACCAGGCTACACTTTCCTTCTTGCCCAGAACTTGGTGGTATTTGGTTGCTATGTCCTGTGCTGGTTTGAAACGATTTATGTACCCTAGAAAAGCCATGTTTTAATCCTAATCAACTTTGTGAGAGAAACAGATTCTTCTAATCCCTATTCAGTACTGTATGTTGGGAATTTTAATTAGCTTATCTCCATGGAAATGTGACTTACTCAAGTGTGGGAATTAAACTAGATTAGGTAGAGATGTGTCTCCACCCATTCCAGGTGGGTCTTGATTAGTTTACTGGAATCCTATAAAAGAAGAAACATTTTGGAGAAAGCTTCATAATGCTGCAGAACCACAAAGTACAGAGTCCACCAGCCAGTGACCTTTGGAGAGTCTGAGAGATCAGAAAAGGATGACAGAATGCCATCAAACCATGAAGAAGAGAGTCCACCTGCCAGCGACTTGGTGATAAAGAAGGAAAATGCCTCCTGGGGACCTTCATGAAGCAAGACACCAGAAGAGAAAGCTAACAGACTTTGCCAAGAGCCTTTCCAGGCAAGAGAGAAATCATGAACATCATTGGCCTTCTTGAACCTAATTATCTGTCCCTGGATGCCTTAGATTGAACATTTTAATAGACTTGTTTTGGGACCTTTTCTTGGCCTTAGAACTGTAAACTAGCAACTTACTAAATTCCCCCTTTTAAAAGCCATTCTGTTTCTGGTATATTGCATTCTGGCAGCTAGCAAACTAAAACAGATTTAGTACCAGAAGTGGGGTATGGCTGCAATTTGCAAATGCCAATCATGTTGGAACAGTTTTTTAAATGGGTAAGTGGAAGATTTTGGAGAAGTTGTGAGGAGCTTGATAGAGAAGGCCCAGAATGCTTTGAAGATACTGTTGGCAGAAATGTGGGCTCTAAAGACACTTCAGATAAGGCCTTAGACAGAAATGAGGCATGTGTTATTATAGACTGGAAGGAAGGTGACACTTGTTTTAAAATGGCAGAAAATATAGCAAAATTGACTAGTGGCTTTGGTTGGAAGGCAGATTTTAAAAGCCATGAACTTGGATATTTAGCAGAAGAGCTCTCCAAATTAAATGTGGAAAGTGCAGCCTGTTTTTTCCCCACAGCTTATAGTGAAATGCAGCAGGAAAGCAATAAGCTGAGACCTGAACTCTTGGGTACAAAGAAACCAGAAATTGTTCTGGCAAATTCTGGGTTTCCATGAAGGGAGACCCCAGAGAGTGGTGCCCCTTGTGAGGATTTGGCCAAATATGGAACCAGTCAGCCATTTCAGAGAAAGCCAGGTTTGTACATTGAGTTATCCAAGAAGGATTTGTGGAAACTCCTTATGTCTTATGGGCATGATCCAAGGTTGCTGCATAGATAGCCAATGAGAGTGTTGTGGAATCTGTACAAAGAGAACTACTGCCAGTCAGGACTGAAAGAGATGGAGAAGGGACACATTGGAGGAAAAATAGCTTCAGAGGCAAAACCATGGAGGCTGGGATCTGAAGTTAGGAAGCCTTGAGCCAGGAGAATGGACCCACCCAAGCACATGGAGAGGGTAAGTTTGTCCCGAATGCAGAGGATGGGCCTTCTACCTCCTTGCAGTGGATGAATCATGCAGCTAAGGCCTTGGAGAGGGTGGAGCACACCTTGGGGTTTGGGGAGAGCCTGACTGCCACCACATGGAGAAGTTAAATGTGTGCCTCAGAGATGGCAGAGAGCCAGGTACAGCCCCAATCCTTAGAGAGGGTGGAGCCAGGAAAAAGGTGGCCTCCCCAATGTCCTCCAAGTTTGCATTAAAAAGAATCAGGCCTCTGTGTAGGCCCTTTGAAAGGAAATGGGACAGCCACTTTCTCAAGCCCCAAAGATAAATGCCTCTCAGGTTTTGAAATTTAGTGGAGTTTGCTCTGCAGGTTTCCAAGATTGTTTGGGTCTAGTGACTCTTGTGTTCCTTCAAATTTCTCCCTATGGAAATGGGTATATGTATCCTATGACTGTTCCTCCTTTGTACGTTGGCAGTAAATAACTTGAGTCTCACAAGTCCAGAGCCAGAGGAAAGTTTTACCTTAGAACAGATGATGTCTGTAACAGACTTTGAGGAGACCTTGTACTGATTTTAACCTTGTATCTCATTTGATTGTTACTGAAATGCTTTGAAGTACTCTGATATTGTTATGGAATGAATGTACTATGCATATGGGAAAACATATATTTTTTAGGGTCCTGAGGGTTGAATATGCTGGTTTGAAATGATTTATGTACCCTAGAAAAGCCATGTTTTAATCCTAATCAACTTTGTGAGAGCAATGGTTTCTTCTAATCCCTGTTCAGTACTGTATGTTGGGAACTTTAATTAGCTTATCTCTATGGAGATGTGACTCAATGAAGTGTGGATATTAAACTTGATTAAGTGGAGATGTGTCTCCTTCCATTCCAGGTGGGTCTTGATTAGTTTACTGGAATCCTATAAAAGAAGAAACATTTTGGAGAAAGCTTCATAATGCTGCAGAACCACAAAGTACAGAGTCCACCAGTCAGCAACTTTTGGAGAGTCTGAGAGATAACAGAAGGATGATAAAATACTGCAGAACCACAAAGCAGAGAGTCCACCAGCCAGTGACTTGGAGATGAAGAAGGAAAATGCCTCCTGGGGAGCTTCTTGAAGCAAGAAGCCAGAAGAGAAAACTAGCAGACTTTGCCATGTGCCCTTCCAGCCAAGAGAGAAACCCTGAACATCATTGGCCTTCTTTAACTTAGGTATCTTTCCCTGGATGCCTTAGGTTGGACATTTCAATAGACTTGTTTTAATTGGGACAAAAAGCCATTCTTTTTCTGATATATCGCATTCTGGCAGCTAGCAAACTAGAACATGCCCATTTGCCATTTTTGTCCCGGACATGGTAACAACAATGGTGCCCAGCAGTATCTGACCAGGATGGGCTGGAACAGTGGAACCCCATTTTCATATTTTGATGATCATTATCTGTCTGGATTTCCCTCTGTACTTGGAGCAGATAACTCCTCTTGTAATCCCTGTCTGAAACAGCCCCCAGGCAAGAATTGGATTGCCTGCTACTTTTTTCCTCAAATGTAGGTGATGGCTGCCAGGAGCTATGGATGAAATTACTCACTGACTGTGACCACAGTTTCTCAACTCTTCATCTTGCAGTTCCTTGGATGTTGTACAGAACTCCTTAGTCTCCAGAGCCAGAATGGTTGGTTAAGAGAATTTCTGTCCATCTAATCACTGTTTGGTGGAGAGGAGTAGGTGCTGCATCTCCTTCTCTATTCCTTCATTTTCCTACAGTTAAAAAGTCAATGGGGTTACAGAATTTGGAGCAAGTAATCAAAAATGTTAAAAAAAAAAGTACCTATTGCAAATTACAGACTATAGCTAACAGCAATATTTTAATATTCTTTCATCAATAGTAATAAATGTACCACAACAATGCTAAGGATCAATAAGGGGGGAGGGAATAAGAAATATAGGATGTTTGGATTTTTCTTTTTGTGTTTATTTGTTATTTTTCTTTTTGGAGTAATGAAAAGTTTCTAAAATTAATTGTGATGATGACTGCACAACTAGATGATATTGTGAGACACTGTATACTTTTCATTAATTATTTGGTTTGTAAATATATCTCAATAAAATTTGGTGTTAAAAAATACACTAGAGCAAACAATAACAGATGTGAAAAGGCAGAAGAAAGGATCGGCAAGCTAAGTGACAGAACATCTTAATTTAAACAGACAAAGGAACATATTGAGAAAAGAATGGACACATGTTATCAAGGTATTAAGGAAATGATTGACAACATGAAGCAAATAAACATATATACAATGGGTGTCCCCGAGGGAGAATAAAAGGGTAAACAAAGATTAGATCATAAATAAATGAAATAAATAGAGAATCAATAAAATCAAAAGTTGTTCTTTGAGAGTATTAATAAGGTTGACAAACCATTAGCTAGATGACCCCTGATCCCATAGAAATAAAAGATATCTTAAGAGGACACCATGAACAACTGTGTGCCAACAAATTAGACAATGCAGATGAAATGGACAATTTCCTAGAAACACATAGACAAATTGTATTGACTCAAGAGGAAATAGAAGACCTGAACAAACCAGTCACAAATAAAGCGATTGAAACAGTCATCAAAAACCTCCCTACTAAGGAAAGCCTAGAATCAGATGGTTTCACATGTAAATTCTACCAATCATTCCTAGAAAAATTAATATAAATCCTGCTCAAACTCTTTAAAAAATGTTTAAGAAGGTGGAATCCTACCTAACTCATCTTATGAAGCTAGCATCTCCCTAATACCAAAGCCTGAAAAAAGTCACACACAAAAAACCCCACAAAACTACCAACCATTCTCTCTCATGCATACACATGTAAAATCCTCAACAAAATACATGCACATCAAATAGAACAGCACATTAAAAGAATTATGCACCATCAGTGGGCTTTATTCCAAGTATGTAAGAGTGGTTCAACACAAGAAAATCGATTAATGTAATGCACTAAATTAATAAATCAAAAGGGAAAAAACACATTATCATCTCAGCTGATGTAGAAAAGGCACTTGACAAAATCCAGCATCTTTTCTCCATAAAAACACTTCAAAAGATAGGAATTAAAGGAAACTTCCTTAACATGATACAGCCACAGCTAAAATCATACTCAATGGTAATAGCCCTAAAGTTGTCCCTTTAAGATTGGGCACAGACAGGGATACTCCTTGTCACCACTGTTATTCAACATTGTGCTAGAGGTTCTAGCTAGAGCAATTATACATGAAAAAGAAATAAAAGGCATCCAAATCAGAAAGATGAAGTAAAACTTTTACTATTTGCAGATGACATGATCCTATAGTTAGAAGGTCTTAAAAAATCTGCAACAAAACTGCTAGAGTTAATAAACAAATGCAGCAGAGTAGCAGGACAGAAGACCAACAAGGAAAAATCAGTAGTGTCTCCATACACTAGTAATGAGTTATCCAAGGAAGACATCAAGAAAAAATTCCATCTACAATAGCAACTAAAAGAATCAAATATCTAGGAATAAACTTAACCAAAGACTTAAAGTCCTATACTCATAACACTGCAAAATATTGCTAAAAGAAATCAAGGAATTCTAAACAAATGAAAGGATATTTCATGTTCATGGATTGGACAGCTAAATGTCATTAAGATATCAATTCTACTTAACTTGAGCTACATATTCAGTGCAATACCAATTAAAATTATAGCATCTGAACTTGTGGAAATGGAAAAATCAATTATCAAATATTTTTAGAAAGGTGAAGGACCTCAAATAGCCAAAAATATCTTGGAAAAGAAGAATGAAGTTGGAGGACTCACACTTCCTGACTTTAAAGAATATTACAAAGCTTTTTGACAGTCATCAAAACAACATGGTGCTGGCATAAGGATATGTATGTATGTATATGATGTACATGTACATGATGTAAACTATATAAAAAATCATACAACACAACATTAAAAAGAGAAACAACCCAATTTAAAAATGTGCAAAAGACATTTTTTCAGAAAGGAAATATAAATGGCTAAAAAGCATATGAATAGAAGCTCAACTTCACTAGCTATTAGGGAAATGCAAATCAAAATCATGATGAAAAATCATTTCATACCTACTAGAATGGCCACTATTAAACAAACAGAAAACTACAAATGTGGGAAAAGTTGTGGAGAAATGGGAAAACAACCACTCCTGGTCAGAATATAAGGTCCTACAGTTACTATGGAAGACAGTTTGGTGTTTCCTCAGGAGGTGAAATATAAAACTGTCAACTATCTGGCAATCCCGCTACTGGGTATTTACCCAGAAGAACTAAAAGCAAAGATGTGAACAGATATTTGTGTACTGATATTCATAGCCACATTATTGACAATTGCCAGAAGTTGGAAACAACCTAAATGGCCATCAACTGAAGAATGGATAAAGAGAATGTAGTATGTATACATACAATGGAATATTATTCAGCTATAAGAAGGAATGAAGTCTTGATGCATGCAGCAACATGAATGAACCTGGAGTACACTATGCTGAGTGAAATAAGGCAGATATGAAAAGACAAATATGGTATAATCCCAGTAATATGAACTAAATATAATGAGTAAACTCATGGAGTTATTATTTAGAATATAGGTTACCAGAAGATAAAATGATGATGGAGGATGGGGAACTGATATTGAATGTGTGCAGAATTTTTAACGAGGTTGAATTTAAATGTTTGGAAATGCTTAAAAATTTTTTAAATCCATTTATTAAGACATGGTCCACATGCTTTCTTTTCTAAAAACAATTTTATTTGATGTTCTTCATGTGTCAATGGATTTATTCTTCTTTCTCTTTCCTTTACCTGCAGAGCTATGGTCATCTTCAACCCTTCTCACATGACAGACACAAATCCTGATTCTTACCAGATGGTTGTTTTGCATCCCTCCCTTCTGGTATTATCTCTATTCTCTCCAACTGGTCTTCTAGTTGATCTCCTTCTCTAGCCTCAATTTATCTACCACTACTGTTATATTAACTTCCTGGTTTGATACATATGCCACACCTTCAATGGCTCTTATGCATGGGGAATAACAAAATCCTGGTGACTCTCCCTGTCAGTCATGTCTCATATTTCTCTACCAATTGAGTTACTCATAGTTCCACAGATAACCATGTAACTACTTCTTTTGTCCGTTAGGCATTTCTGGCTCCCTGACTGAAATGGCCCTTCTTATTCTTCTTATCTATATTCTAACTTTCATCAAGGCCCAATTATAGATTCTCTCCTCCATATGGCCACCTCAGACCCCATAGTCATTCTCTTTCTCTACATTCCTTGGGCTCTTCTATTCTTACCAATTGTACAGATCTTGGTTGGCTATTTTCTCAATAGATTGTAAGTTCTTTAAAAGCAGGAACCTTGTCACAAACCTATTTATTCCTGAGATGTGAAATGCACTTTACATATATAGGTATTCATTGAATATTTCTCAGTGGCCTTTGAGTTATAAGGCTATGAGGAAAAATGGTAGAAAATCTTATTTAAAGTGTACACTATATCTGATATAATATTTGTTGGACACATTTTCTAGGCTATTGTAACAATCTCAGCAACAATTTGCACTACTCAAGATGAAAGTAAATCTAGCAGGAGAAAAATAACACTTTTTAAATGAGTCCATTAAAATGCAACCTGAAAACTCCAAGATATGGTCACCAATATCTCCAGGTTGCAAAACTCATCAAATACTGTTTTGCCCTCATCTTATTTTTATGCAACACTTGTCCTTGGTGACACTAGTTCCATCTTGTAAGATATCTTTGAAGATGACAGTAATCTTTCTTTGTTCTCCTCTTACATTTTAAACTGTGTGTATTTCTTTAGTCTATTTTTAAGTATCCTTTATTTATAGGATGTCTTGGAATAATTACTGTCTCTCAGGGACCTATCTTCTGAAATTTTTTCCTGATATCCTAAACTCTCTCCTATAGCAATTTTATCAATGCCTAGGTCCAGAGTCACCAAGCCCCTTTACCAAAAAGGATTTTACTGATGGATATATGTAGCTCACAGAATCTTTCAGAGAGTTGAGAAACACTCTAAGCTGAGCTTTCAGGAGTAAATTTCAACAACTGATTTGCCAAGGGAGCTGTGCCTCTATATTGTTCAGGGGGCCACCTCTGATATTATCTGCTCAAGCAGAATGGATGCTCCATCCCCCATCTCTTTTTGATAAAAGCAGTTCTGAATCATGGTCTCTCATGGGGTATTTAATTGGCAAACTTAAATCACCCTGCACAGTTCTCATTATCTCCTCCCTCCATACATCCACCTGCCCCTGTATTCTAGATCCTACTCTGTGGATTTGCTTATTCTAATTATGTCATTAGTGAGGTTATACAATAAATCTCTTTTTGTGTGGCTTATTTCTCTCAAGATGATGTCTTCAAAGTTCATCCATGTTACTGCACACATCAGAACTTCATTCTTTCTTAAAGCTGAATAATATTTCATTGTATGTATATACAACTTTTTATTTATCTATTTATCAGTTAATGGACACTCGGATTGCTTCCAGTTTTTGACAATTGTAAATAATGCCACTAGGAACAATGGTTTACAAATATCTTTTTTAGTACCTGCTGCAAAAAATCTGTGAATGTATATCTAGAATGGGACTGCCAGTCCATATGGTAATTCTATATGGTAATTCTAACTTTTTAAGGAACCATCAAACTGTCTTCCACAGTAGCTGCACCATTTCACATGCTTACCAAAAATAATGAGTGTTCCAATATCTCCATATCCTCTACAGTCTGATCCTCTCCATTTATGGATTCTGGATGTTTGTCTTGTTCCTAAGGATGGGCCATCATTTCCTATTTCTTTTTCATGTAATCTTTCATTGCACACTGTACCTTATAATATTTTAAAGTGTTAATCCTTGGATTTGATCCCCTGTTGTTCCTTAAATTTTATCACGCTAGTGATATGATCAAGATTTTCTTGAATGTCAGGAGCTAATCAATCAAACAAACAAAGGTAAAGGTACCCTTCTCTCTCTTTGAAAATTGCCTCTGTTTTGGCTGGTATTCTCCTTCAGAGCCTAGCCCTCCTGTCAAGCAGATCAGCCCTAGGAACATGTAAAGTGCAGCTGTGTCTTATCAAAGCCTGCTTGGAGCAGGAGCTAGAGAACCTGCCTCTTACCTGGGCCTGTGCTCCAGAGACCCCAGGATTTCCCAGATTACAGTCCACAGGAGTTTGACTGAATGCCCCTTCTCTCCCCTTGGAAAATAATTCCTTCCATTGTCCTCAAATGCTCTCTCCAGTGACTTATTGCTGTTAGTTCTTTGACTCAGACCTTTTCAATTTAACTATTTCTCACACTGTTCCAACAGTCTGACAGCAGATTCCCTGCCTTCAGGTTAAACTCTAGGAGGGCAAACTGAGACACATTCCCCAATTCAGTCTGTCAGATGCTCCCTGATTGATTGGCATTGATATGCATGCTTCCAAGCATGCACACAGGGCTATTCTGCTGCCTCTGGAACAGGGCCAGGGACACATTGTAGGTACAGGCTGCTGCACCCAGAGTTGTGAAAGGAGTAAGGAAGGGTTGAAGAAGGGAATGGAGAACTTGTTCTATGCTTTTTGTTTTCTTTGTTAGAGAAGCTGTAGGTTTACAGAACAAACATGCATAATATACAGGATTACCATATACTACCCTAGGTATAAATCCTTACAATGGTGTGGAACATTTTTTACAATTAATGATAGTACATTTTTATAAGGATACTTATTAACAATAGCCCATATTTTAACTTAGGGTTCACTGTTTATTAGTGTAGTCCTGTGGATTTTTTTAAGTACTTATTCTGTTATCATATACAATCTAACATTTCTCCCCTGTATTCACATTCCTATCTATATTTTAGTGCTGTCAATTACATTAACAATGATGTGCCACCATTATCACAATCCATTGCCAAAATATTTCTATCAGTTCAGATAAGAACCCTGTATAATTTAAACCTTTACAAACTATTCCATATCCTTACCTGAGCCCAGTAAGCTCTTTTCTAGTTTCTGACTCATTGAATTTGCTTACTCTAGTTATTCAAGTCAAAGATTCTCTGCCCTCAGGTCAAACACTAGGGGAGCAAACTGAGACACATTCCCATCTCAGTCTTTCAGATATCCCCCTGACAGATTGCCACTGACATGAATGTACCCCATTATGTACATAGAGGCTAACCTGCTCCCTCTGGAATATTTTCCTTTTGTGTTTGGCCTCTTTCACTCAACATGTTGACTTCAAGTTTCATCCATGTTGCAACATGTATCTGAACATGATTCCTTTTTTACAGCTGCATAATATTTCATT